>CM063508.1:189108956-189126456 GCA_032207245.1 Pardosa pseudoannulata
TTCCTTCAGCCGAACCCGAAATTCTTTCTATGATTCCCAAAACAGAAAATGATATAGCTGGCATTTTAATTAGGAAGTTATAACTTTCCCATGAAAATTTGTAACGATCAGCAGTAATGCTCCTCTGACACGCCACACTTTGCAGATGGCTCGAGTCAAAGGTTACTTTCTATAAGCAATTAAAACACTTGCCTCAGCATTTTCTCACACACGGGTTTTTGCCATCTCTCGCAGAAGGTTGGCATTACTATTACTGATATAGTGCGTTCTGACACCGTCAGGTTCAGACGTCTCTGGATTCTGTGCAATTTTTATAGGATGAAATAAAAAGTTAAGTTCGGCCACGACAAATGATGTGCTTCTTTCTAACGGACGGTTAGCGGGACACTTGGCAGCCCAAAAATAATAGGGGCAATTTTAAAATGAGTTTTTAAGTGTATATATATATATATATATATATATATATATATATATATATATATTTTTATATAAATATATATATATTATATATATATATATATAGAGAGAGAGAGAGAGAGAGAGATATTTGAGTGAAGTGAAATTTCGAAGTGGCCCGTAAGACCGGCTGTGGTTTGTGACGCTGTGGAGGGACTTACCGCAGTGATGAGTTTCGGCGTCATCCATTGGAAGGGCACGTGGAAGTGGGCCCCTATGGAGTCCCCGATGTAGATGAGGCCTCTGGGAGACGTACCATTGCACAGTTCTTCCTCGAATGGCTTACCAGACGCTTCGTCCAGACCCTTCCAATCAAAAAATACATATTACACACATATGTACATAGATATATATAAATATCTGTGCGTGTATATATATATATATACATATATATATATATATATATATATATATATATATAAATATCTATACGTGTATATATATATATATACATACACATACATATATTTATATATATATGCATATATTTATATATATATTTATACATATATATCATATATATATATATATATATATATATATATATATATATATATATATATATATATATATATATATATATATATATATATATATATATATATATGGATAACTATTGGTATATATATATATTTATAAATGTATATGCATGCATGTATATATGAATATATATGTAATAAGACAAATTTCCCGATAGGTGGTTGCAGTCGTGGCCCATAAAAATGACACCGTTTTAGCTAAAGACCTTTATTAAGATAACGTGTTACTACGGGTTCCCACTTCGTCATAGGGACCGAGCAAACGGAGGGATCGGCTAGCTTGAAGTTATATGTAAAAAGACGCTTAACACCTATGTCAACATATGTGGGAAAATATCTGCCTCCGACAGCGTGCATCTCCTTTTTGTTTGGAATTTTTTTAAATGGTCCGCTAGGGCAATGTAGAGTTATAATTGGACAGACTCCTTCTCTGAGGGAATTAACGGTAGCCTTAGATATCCATTTAGGTGAGGGGTTAAAAAGGAGAATGCAAAAGGACTCGGGAATTTTTCGTTCTGGACTTCAGATTTGATCTTCCTATTCCAAAGTTGTAGAATTAAGCCTTCTGGATCATTCCTAAAGCTCCATGGTACTTTACGAATGTTTTAATTAACAGCAATCTCTAAGTCAATCCCAATAAGGGAACCGCGCTTTAAGCTTCTTTTGTAGAATTTTGACTGTTCGCAAGGTCTCTGGAAAGGCCCTCTGATAACTCTGTTAATATTGTATTTCTGTATTTAAGTTATATTTATTCTTTTGTATAGAGTCAAACAAAGGCTATTAAATATAATTAATCCTCTATTGTATGTACAGAGTGTTTAAAAAATGACCGGTATATTTGAAAAATCAATAAAAACTAAACGGACAATGATAGAAATAGACAGTTTATTGCAATATGCTCAAGACAATAGTAAATGTTCAAGCAGACAAACTTTCAAAATGAGTTACAATGTTCCACAACAGATGGCGCTGTAATCTGAAAAAAATCTAAACTACGATATTTTCCAGATATCCACGAGGCTCAGCGGAATGATATGGAGTATTCTCAGAACGAAATGATCAGAAACCCGTGTCAACGTCTCGGGCGGGATGGCTTCCCATGCAGAACAGATGGACTGTTCCAGTTATTCATTTGTTTCTGGATAGTGGCTCTACACCTGGTCTTGTAAGAGTCCCCACAGACAAATATCTTAGTCAAGTTTTTTCCAGACTGTAGCGCCATCAGTGGTGGAACATTGTAACTCATTTTGAAAGTTTGTCTGCCTGAAAATTTAATATTGTCCCAAGCACATTGCAATAAACTGTCTATTTCTATCTCTGTCTGTTTAGTTTTTATTGATTTTTCCAACAGACCGCTCATTTTTGAAACACCCTGTATACTGTCTATGGGGTGTTTCATTTGACGTATGCCTTTACATCCCTAGAATTTGAGTTTAAACTCAAATTTCACGAGGAAGATATATGCTGTTGTTTAATTGATTAAAAAGCCCCGAAGCAAATCGAAAAAAGAGATCAATGTCACTCATCATTTTAGGAGACAACGTTGAAATAGAAAAAGCAGTTACGCCAACAAGAAATTTTAAAATAATTTACTTATTACACAAATTTTACGATGTCCATGGTCCAAGAAGAGAAAAATTTTAATTTTTTCAAAACATTTATTTAATTATGAAAGAAGAATAAAGTGCTTACGAATATTCCGTTACAGTTTGAGTCTTCCAGCATGTCTTCGTTCAGAGGCCTAAAACGAAAAACAGTTCAAAAAAGAAGTTAATCTTGTAGATGGCTCGCATTTTACGGCAAGTTCGTTTTTTGGTGCACTTCCCTGCGATGTCGTCTAAAATGAATTTCTAATCTTTTTCTGAAACCTTATCAAGGAATGTAGCTTGCTTATAAAATTTTTAAGGGCGAGATCGTGGGAGAAAATTCGGAAAATATTTTTCGTTACAATCGTTTCGTTATTTTCGATAAATTACATTATTTTGAAATACAGGCATATAAAAATAATTTACTTACCTTTGAATGTGACATAATTTTTATTTTGAACATTCACAAAAGCCTAAATTTTTGTTTCTTAACAAGTTTTTTAATCAATGATCACTGGTTTGTGTCATTTTTCGCAAAATTCATAAGAACTGTCTAAAAAATACGTCGTTCTCGTAAAATTGCAGAGCTCGCGTCGTTTCATTTTAAAGTAGATGGATGAGTTTCTAAATATATCTAAATAAAAATTCATCAAACACACATGAAATAAATTGTATCTTTAACATGGACTGATGTCGTCCCATTTTAAAAGTCGTGAGAAGATCGCGATCATAAACCAATTAGACGTGCCATTTATGAACACAGAGGATCTTTGACCGGCTCGAGCCTCCAGTTAAGAGGTCATTAAGTATTATAAAAACATCTCACCTTCTTCCAGGATAGAACATTTCGTTGACGTCGTCGCAATCTCGCCCCCGCCAGGCGTCGCCTCTGAGAGTCTGGCAACGAAACAATATATATATATATATATATATATATATATATATATATATATATATATATATATATATATATATATATATATATATATATATATATATATATATATAATATATATATATATATATATATATATATATATATATATATATGTTGATAATAGTGATTTTAATAACAATAACCGATTGATAACAATAAACGATATGCAAAATTAGATCAATTTTAACCCCCCCCCCTTTAATTCACACTTACTAAATAAAATGAAAAAACTCACCTTATATTTATGTACTGTATATTATCCTTTAAAACATATTAATTGTATACATAATAAAAATAATGGATCCCTTGTTGACTCTCTACCATTCTTTCTAAGAAGTTCATTGATAAATCGTTCGCAATAATAATATTTTTTCATCGGAGCGGTGTTGTACTCCACGTTTCAACAATTTCAGTGCAATTCAGAAGCTGAGAAATGTTTAACTGAGCTGCAGCATTGCGATGACTCCTATTTGTAACCTGTCATCACGATTTAAAATTTCAATATTTAGTTTTAACGTTAAATCATTTCGCTCTATGGCTTCCATATCGACAAACTGCATGTAAGCGAGCAAAGCATAAAAGGGAATACGCTCCTTCTTAGTTCCGAATAGAATGTGTTGCCTTCTGCTTATCTGACAACTATTGACCACAATTCAACAACTGTATACATAACTAAAAAATTGATGAATTGTTGACTGTCTACTATTATTTTTAAGAAGCTCATGGATAAATTGTTCGTAATCACCATGTTTTCTAAAGTCATCGGAGCGCTGTTGTTTTTTCCACGTTTCAACACTTTCAATGCATTTCTCTTTTCACCACTTGTAGGGGGTGGCTCAATATCAACAGATTCTTCATCTCACTCATCACTTCCATCAGTTCCGTCATTCGTCTGTGTTTCTATGACAATGTGACAGACTTCAGATTCTGTTAATGGGGAAGTTCGATCTTTTGTTTTAACGTTCAATCATTCCGCTTTCTGGCTTCCCTGTCGACAAACTTCACGTAAGCCGGCAAGGTATACAATGGGAATACGCTCCTTCTCAGTTCCGATAAGAACGTGTTTGCCTTCTGCTTCTCTGACAACTACTGACCACCGGCAGGGTGTGCGTATTTCTGAAGAATTCCAGAAACGTGTCGTACTCCACTCCTTTGATCATACCCCATTTCCCTAGGTGGAAAAGGGAAAATTCCCGGAAAATCAAACAACAGCGAAGGAAAAGAAAAGAACGGGTTCCTTCTGAATAGATTTTGAATGTTCCTTTGCCAGTTAAAATGCGATTCGAAAACGGATAGCATTAACCGATGTAACGATCCCATAAAGCGCAGATTTTAACATCCAAATGAATAGAGAAAATCGGAACCGAGTGATTTCGATAACAATAAGCGATGGATAACATGAACCGTGATCCCATTAAGCGGACTCCACTGTATTTTCAAAGTGGCACCCAAGAGAAGTTAGATAAAAGCGATGAACGAATGCCACGGGACGGCAACAGTTGCGGAGGTGAATGCTGTTGTACTGTACCTGTATGATGCTGTACTGATCTCCATCCAGGTCTATGAAAGGGGTCTTCCTTTCCAGAATACTGAAAAAGAAGGAATAGAATGAGTCAATTTTATCATTGGATTGGAAGTATTTTGAAATTGTAAATAAACACTATTTTGAAAATGCTTTCTGCCATTTTCATATGTAGTGAGGACATATTTAGTAATAAGCTTTTAATACATTAAGTAACCTTTTAATATTTTCCTTTTAGGTTTAACTCTATTATTTTTATTTTTTAAATCGAAAACTTCTCTTATTCCTTTTCAGACGTTACGCTTTTGACTCAATGCGGGGCCAGTAAGCTCTTCGGAGACTGTTGTTATTATACTGTCATGTCCGCTCAACGTGTTATATTTCGATACAGTGATCCCTCGTTTTTCGCGGTTCATGGGGACAAGAAAGCTGAAAACCGCGAAGTAGGATCTGCCCCTAACAATGTTCGTGTATGCGGGTACACGAATGTTTTAAATATGTAAACAGTATTTATACTTTGCACACTTAAGACAGAAATGACAACAGTATGCGTATTTACTTCAACGTGTCAGTGCTCATGAATAAGGTTAGCTACAAAACCTTGTAGGGTAATGAACATTCATCCACATTGCTTTCCGAGAGAGGCGAAGAGTCTCGTGTGGGTGGCGGAGGAGAGGCTCTCGCTCGAATCGTACAAGTTTTAGGCTCCGTCGGAGACTCTTCTGCTGGAGGAGCTGACGGTAGAGCCGGGGGGGCTGCACCTTGGAGAGAAACAGGGTGATGGATAGTTGTTGTCTTTGTTTTTCCTCTTACTGATCAATGTCGCACCGGAAACCAATCCCGCGCCTTTATGAGAGCCCGTGGTATGTAGTCTGAGTCAACTCCTTTGTTCGTTTGACATCCAGGGATCCTTCTCTCTCGCTCATCAAAATGAAGTAACTGTTGTTTCCGCAATGTGGCTGCCGAAATGGTTGTATTTTTTCATTTTTATTTTTGGATGAATAGTTTGGGAAAACCCGCGAAGCACTGAAGCCACAAAAGATGAAGTGCGAAGTGGCGAGGGAACACTGTACATCGATTTAGCAACCTCCTGTCCTGCTGTAATACCTTCTCAATCGGCGAGTCGACTGACTGAATTTACCGTCATCAAGAAAGCGATCAAGGATACGGACATAACGGGAACGTCACTGAAAGTGTACTATAGATGCGAAAAGATCCAATTGGAACAATAAGGTTCATCAAGCATGTTCCATTAGAACATCGTTCATTGACAACAGAAAGAATAGTCTGGGAACTTACTTCTCGATGAATTTGCAGACGTAACTGATACCAGGGAGTTCGCAAGCCGAGTTCAATCTTTCCACGAAGGACTGAAAAAAGAAGGACGATTTCATTAATGAACGGTGCATTCCATCCACTATGTCTATTCGCAGGACGGGGATGGTACGAAACAAATTTATACCCGAAAACAGCCCATTCAAAATCAGCATCGTTTGAAGGGCATTTATTGAAAATAAGAGTAACATATAAAAGAAAAAATCGAACAAATCTTGTACAAACAAATAAATGAGTAAAATAGACTTTTTTTTCAGAATGATGATTAAAAATCGATGATGATTGAAATATTGTCACGACGATTGAAGGTCTAATCAGGTGCCGTCATCTCATTCACTGAACTGGGTACCAAAACTTGGAGGGGAGAGCATGAAGGAATGAAATCCCATTTGAGAGCAAAGAACTGTGACCAGAGGTTCATTGTCTCAAAGGCTCTCTAAAGCTTCGCAAGGTTCCAGCTCCTGGATCCTTGCGAAGCTTCAGAGAGCCTTTTTTCGAGCATGACGAATCACGGGGAGTTCCGCAGGGTGGGCCAAAGTTCCATCACAATGACTCTTGAGTGAGGGTCCCGAGTCCCAGGGTTACGATTGTCACCTCCCAAAATTTCCTGTTCTTCTTTTCGGTTTCCCGTCTTTTTTGGTGCAACGAGCTAAATTCCCTCTTGCTTATTTCTTAGCTTTCGGGGTTCGCTCCACCCTCTCTCCTTCCGGCGTCAGGAGGTCCGCATAGCATCCAGTAAATATTCCAAATTCTTTCCTCAGCAGTGCTCGTCTTCTTCCTTCGCTCGTGGATTGCGAAGCGTGCGAACCGGGTACTTCGAAGGACTTAGTGCAAGGTTGAGGGACTCAATACTCGCGATCTGCCCACCGCTGCCTGGAGGGCCTCACGGCCATAAGGGCCCGGTTTGGCTCTTGATTGTCCGAAAGAAAACACAACCTGTAGGTAAAGAGAAACAGACAGCTGGCTGGAATATCCCTAGATGCACCAACCTATCACGAATGAGGGCGAGCGGTATCTGTAATAATCTTTTAACCAAACCCTCAAAGAAAGAAAAAATCTTTTTGTGAATTTAGAATATGGATATTTTGGTCACAGATGATTGGTCAATGATGAT
This sequence comes from Pardosa pseudoannulata, assembly GCA_032207245.1. Lineage (NCBI taxonomy): Eukaryota > Metazoa > Arthropoda > Arachnida > Araneae > Lycosidae > Pardosa > Pardosa pseudoannulata. Next base: position 189,116,446 of record CM063508.1, read on the forward strand.
GCTAGGGGACTTTTCCCGATTGAGATGTAGCCTAAATTGTAAAAGGAGAGACTTACCCAGTGGAAGAAAGGTAAAACCCTCGATTGGCTCCTCGACACTTGGATGGCTGTTTCCATACCACTCTGCAAATACAAAGATAATTAACACTCATTATTATGTAACAAGTCATTTTGACCAAAAAAATATTCTTTATTTTCACTTATTACAAGAATATTTTGTTGCACAAATCCCACGAATTCCTTTTTTACATAGAGCGAAAATTAAGTCGGATCGTCTCATTCCATTCCCATTTTTTTTTTTACCTATATACATTCCATTGTCACCCGGGCCATTTTTCTAAAGAAACCTTTGTACTTATGGGTCGTCTTCCTGTGGCATTTTTCCTTGCGAACCCTTCCTCCATAATGATCAGTATAACACTTGTTAACAGTTTCTAATTTCTATACAACAGCGAAAAGTTTTTCACTCAAACGGTTAAAAATTGCAGTTTTATTCTACTTTTTGACAAACAATGTATGAACAAAAGCTACTTAACACATTGTATGCGGGACACGTACTAGTACGGGTTTTGCCGTGTACCTCTTCATAGAGGAAAATGCTTTGAACGTTACCACACTGTAAAACATTATTAGTTTTATGATTGCTCTTTTCATTTTTTTATAGTGTAAAAATGTTTATATATAACATAATTTGAAAAAAATAAAAACTATACATTACTATTTCTGTCTGAGTTTTCATATTTACGATACTAGTATAAATTTATCCACTCAAAAATATATTTTTTGTTTACAAAAATGTTATGCTTTTTATTTATGTATTTCTATTTATATATTTGTTTATACATTTCAATATAAAATACGAAAAGTTGGTTAAAAAATTAATTTTCGATCCATAGAGATTTAACTCAATAACTCATTGGACTCTCAAAACGCCCGCTCCCGGTACCATTCCTCCGCGAAATGGACCCGCACACAATGGGTTCAATATAAAGTGTTTTTACGAATGAAGAACGTTTTAATTTAAAATCAATTTTGCCTACAATATAATCTTCATCTCACTTTTTATCCAGAAATTGTTAATAACGTAAACACAATTAAACTGTAGCTGAGTTAGAATTATCAAAGCTTCTAGAAGGTACTCACCCATTTTTGAACCGATCCCCCATAGAAAGAAAAAAAATCTTAAGTAAATTTTGGATTTCAATACCATTTCAATTTTGGATTTCATGGATTAATAAAACAAATTTTACGGGCATGTTTCATTGCATATTGGGATATTTTAATGAAACTCTTTAAGCGTTTTTAGTGACAAAATGGAAAAAATGTGGGAACTGTGCCCGGCATCTTACTACTAGAGGGACCGGGCATTTGGACCAGGTTGAAACTATGTGTAATAAAAGCAGGGCCTGATTAGAGCACGGGCTGACAGGGCCTAGACCACGGGCCCCCTAATTTTAGGGGCCCTCTAAAATTTGGTACCTAATTATTAAATTTATAAGCATTTATCTTATATATTATATAATATAAATGAGTAATAAATTAAAAATGTCAGCCAGTTATAAAGAAATATGTGATCACTTTTTATTCTATTTCTGAAACTTAGATACAATCGTTATTTACTTAAGAATTTTATTATTTTTTTCTCTTATTCATTTTGTCTTAAAATCGACGAATAGCTATTATTGGTTAATTTTACCTATTCTATTTTATTTTATTTTTTATATACAAACTGAATGGCAACTGTTACAGTTGACATCCTCGAGAATATATACAGATTTTTGGCATTCGACTGTACTACAACGGCATGGTAACATAAAAAAATGAATAGTAACTTTCCTCCAAAAATATTTGTTTGTGTCCCCTTTTATAAACTATTTTTTTTTCTTTTTAATCGAATCGAAATAAAGCAACCAAATTATTTTTAGTACCCTCATTTCCTGCTGGTATGAATTTCTGGATATTTTCACAGAAAAATGTCGGATTAAACTCCCATTTTCAGAAATGAAAAGTTGAGGGAAAAAAGTTATATCTTCTACTGTGAAAAAAAAAATAAATTTAAACTCTTAAACTTAATGATACCCTTTTCTTTAAATTAAAAAAAATAACAAAGTGAAAATTTGGATAGCCTTTAATTTTATAGTACACAACGGTCGGGATATATTTTAAAAATAATCGTAACATAAACTAGTAGAGAAAAAATAATGCTAAAAATAAATTATTCGAAAGCTTGTTTAAATTAAAAAGTTGTTAAAATTCAGAATCCTTAAAATGCTTCTTATTATTTTTATTTAATAATATGGTTATTTGCTATCTGTAAACCATTTTAAATCTGCAGTTCGGGCGCCATCTGGCGAACTGAAAGTGAAAAACAAATGGATAATGCAGGGAAGTGCCGACATTTTAGATTATACGGGTTCAGATTATTTATTTCTTCATAAAAATAAATAGACAAAATTAAAAATAATTAATTTAATTACCTATATTCAGTAAAAATTTAATTTGTCGTATTCCTTTTAATATGCGGAAAGGAGTTTTTATTTACAACAAGCAAAAAAATTTCTGGGTAAATGAGAGCAGGTGCTTCCATCTATTATTCTTTATAGCAGATATTTGTAAATTTTTGCATAAAAATAATTTTTGACGTCAGATAATACGCGTCGGCGTCTAATACCCAATTAGGGTAATACAGAGGTTACCGTAATTACACATTCATTCAGTACATTAGGGTAAATACATTACTGTACATTCCCGTAATTACCCTAATGTACAGAGGTGCATTAGGGTAATATTAGGGTAATACAGAGAAGCGCCACGAACGGGGCAGTGGACCGCCAGTACTTTTAAGCTTGTTTCCTCGCTCATCTGTGAGCGGACTTGACGAACTCAATCACTGAAAAGGTGGCTCCGGTCCAAAGTCGCGGAAGCCTCCACGAGGTCAGAGCTCCTACGTAAAAAAATACCGAAAAGCCCCGAAACGCAAAATTCTAGGCTTTTTATACAGGGCTTTAAGTGACAGTCCAGCCAACCGTTTTTGGGTCAGTTACGGTTCCAGTTACCCGAGAATTCCAGCTAAGGTTACAGATAGTTTTTTAGTTGAATTCTCATTCGCTAGCTGTCCCGATTCCGGACTTCTCCAGGCAATCGTCCGGAGTCATTACCCCAACCGATCAGAGCGGGACGCCTATTCAACCGAACTGTCAACATCCCAGAAACGGCATCACCGCGCTATTGTAGCCGGTCGAAACAGGAGTAAACAAATCAGCTGATTTCGGTCTTTCGTCTTCTGAACAAAGAGGGGGGGGGTCTTCACAATACCAACAGAGAATATTCGGTTCCTATTTTAAGACTATTTTAAGGAATGTATGTTCAGCAAGTATAAACTGCGAATAACTGCTGAGTTTATTTAATACGCGTTTTCTTTCATAATGGAGTGAAAAATTCATTTATAACTGAAACGCGTTTCATCTAGAAAAAGTAAAACGATTGCATTTCTAAAATTTGTGCTTTGGATTATGTAATATTATTTTTGTAAAACATTTGAATGTTTTTGTTGATTATGGATGTCTGTCCTCCCACTTTCGATTGGGCGCGGGAGGGAGCACTATCTGTGGAAAAGGGAAAAGCAAACTATGATCCATGGTTTTTCCTTTTGTATTTTTTTTAAAGTATTTCCCTTGCCGAATGGCAACGAAAAAGGAAGAACGATTTTTTTGTATTTTTGTTTTTGAGTCTTGATTACGGTTTTTTTCGTTCTTTTGAATCTATGTATAGTGTTCGTGTTGCTTTAGTGTTTTCGTTAGAACGTGCTAAATAAATACATTAATCGTTCCAAAAGGCTTCTTCTTTAAATATTGACTGAAGAATGCATCTTTCGGGTGCGTCCCACGGAATCCGAAGGTGAAAGGGTAAGAGCCTTTTGATATTTATTTTTTAGATAATTCTCTTCCTGTAAAGACGAAATTTAATAAGTATCAGTTATCTGTATTTATAACAATGGTATCCGTTCATTTGGAGACTTATAATTCAGGAAAATAATGGTTAACAGACCACTGTTCTACTGATACTGATACACGCTTTAATAATTTTGTTTTTTATATTTTAATTAACACGTGAGTCCTTTGGTACTTTTACAAAAGCAAGACAATCTTGCACGCAGGTGGTGATTGAACTCAATATTTTCCATACATATAAGTGTTCATCTTACTTGCGGTTCCGGGAAGAGGCGGCAGTACTGCATGCCAGGGTCGACGTGGCAGATCCCGAGGCTGTAGCACACCACGTCCGGGGATTCTTTGCGGTTCAACCTGAAACGATCCATGCGGACTTTTAAATAGGTCAACACCATACAATCCCACTGCCCGTCGTCGGCCACAGCCGAACGATGGCCCTGATCTTCGGTACCGCAGTGCGCGGGTATGAATCCCAACTTGGCACGGATATCCATAGCCGTTCGGAATCGGCTCTAACCAGTAGATCTCTGTCTCGTGACCCATCGTGTTGCAAAACAGTAGACCGTACCGCTTCAAACCGTAACCGATCAAGTCAGAAGCAAATTAAGGGACTTTAGTTATGGAATCGGAAAATTTAAATAGTAACGTCGGTACTTAAACGACGTTTTTCTCTAATCCAGCGTTTCCCTACCCGTGGTTGACGTAGTATGGCTGGTACGTGGTAGAGAAAAATAATCAATAAGGGTGGACATAAAACATTCCAACGACACAATGAAATTAAAGTTTGGTGAAGCATGGATAAAGAATGCGAACCAGGGGCTTCCACAAGTTGTGTTTAGGGGTTTAAACCCCCTCCCCCTTGAGCTCAGACAAAATGGCAAAAGTAAAAATTTTAGCATAAATTATGCGGGCTATTGTTTTTTAGAATTAAGAATCCCCCTTGAAAATTACGAACACCCCCCTTGAAAAAATTATGCGTACGCCACTGATAAGAACAATTTTTCTGAGAAAACTCTTAAATTATTAGTACCGTTCACTAGTTAGGCCGTACTAGTTAGTCTCAGTCGGCATAGGCAACGATCTCGTAATTGAGAGGTTGCTGGTTCGAGCCGGCCTAAGATCCGCCGTGTTCGTAACGGACTGAAAATACGTTCGTGGTCACCCTGTCCTCCCTGTTCTCAATCAATACCGCTGGGGATAGCAGTCCAAGTCAATGGATCTTCTGCTTGGTCCCTTCTTCAAAATTACAAATATCCACTTGAGCATAAGTCGTACTTTCACCCTTGAGGTGCTCCAAGAAACGAAAGGCGCACCCCCTTGCCTTAAATCGAGTAGCCCCCGATTCATATCGCGCTTGGTTTGACCAAGTGGCATAAGACAACAACTACTAGTAAGGAATGAGTAGAAAGAGCTTTTTCTTCCTATAACGTTGTTCTTCGAAACAACCACGAGGACCTTGTTCAATTTATTTGATTTAATATTGGATTAGGATAAGAAAATAAATGAATTGTTTTTTTATAATTTCGAGTTTTTACAAAAATTATTTATTAGTAAACGAAATAGGACACGATAGTAGATAAATAGAACACTGAACAAACAAATGTATGTGAGTTTCTAATCCGTCATGATGTTAAAGAGCATTTGGATATCATTTGTCTCGTAAGTGTCGCCCTCTTAAATGTTAAATGCCAATACATAAATACAGTCGCAATAACCGATTTTACGAAATACGATCATTCTTACAAACTGGTACAATTGAGCATGATGTGCCACCCATTGTTACGTCAGCCAAAAAGATTGGGAAACGCTGATCTGATCAGCACCCCCACTGAAGTATTAAATTTTAATATTTAATACTAATTTCACTGAGGAAGAAACCGCTCGATTGGATTCTGTCTAAAAATGGGGTTTTCTTTACTGAAAATATCAGTTTGAATATGGGACACAATATCTCGAAAGATACTGATGCAACCACGTTATTGCAGCTATTAACGATACAGGATTTTACAACAGCTGGGGTAAAAAAAAAAAAAGGCCAAAGAAACTTTAGCCTTTTTCATTCCTATGTCGAGGGATGTTTTAACCTTTCACGCGGTCGAAGAAATAGAATTCTTTTTCCTTATTGGTTAACCAGGAACCGGAGGCAACCCATAAAGCCTCGGACGTTTTACCATTTCGAGCGAGAAAAAGAAGTAGAACTAAATCTTTTGGGTAAACCATTGATTAACCAGGAACAAGAGGCCACTAATAAGGCATTTGACCTTTACCGTTTCACGCGAGCAGAGAAGTAGAACTAACTGTTTTTCCCCATTGGTTAATAAAGAACCGAAGGCAACTCATAAAGCCTCGGGCATTTTACCATTTCAAGCGATCAAAGAAGTAGAACTAACTCTTTTCTCCTATTGGTTAACCAGGAACCAGAGGAAACCCATAAGGCATTTGACCTTTACCGTTTCACGCGAGCAGAGAAGTAGAACTGACTCTTTTATTCCATTGGTTAACCAGGAACCGGAGGCAACCCATGCCTCTGATGTTTTACCATTTGCCGTGGTCAAAGAAATAGAACTGTTGTTCCCATTGGTTAACCAGGAACCAGAGGAAACCCATAAGGCATTTGACCTTTACCGTTTTCAATACAGAGAAGTAGATGACTCTTTTGTTTTGGAGTGCTACGGTCTACGTTTTGCAACACGAGGCAACCCATGCCTCTGATGTTTTACCATTTGCCGATTCAGAACGGCTACGAACATCCATGTTCCACAGTGGTTAATTCGAACCACAGAAAAAATGGCCAGCACCCTAAGATTATCGTGGGCAATATAGTGGTATGATTGTAGAGCAAGGCAAATATTTTTACTTTAAGAAATGATCTGAGTATCTTACTTTTCGATGATGGCTGGGCCCCACAGGTGGACGAGTATGTCGCACAGGATGCGATAGTCGTCGCTGAAGAAGTCGCACACTTTCGCAAACATGTCCGACACCTGGACGCTGCGCACTTCGGCCACTTGCTCCACCAGAGAGACCAGGACGGTGCAAGCTGACGGGAAAAAGGAATCCAATGAAATAAAAAGACCAAAGGGATGGTAGGTCCTTTGTTTTTTATTTTCGAGAATCGAATTAGTTTTGTGTTTCTTTTAAAGATTCACAGGACTGTTAAACACGAGGATCACACAGTTTTGTTACAACTTTACGACATTCCATACCTTTTTTGATTTCGCACTAAAATGTCTGAATTATTTTTGTCGAAATCTGTCAAATATCTCTTTAATAAACTAACCTTAAATATTAATAAAAATAAAAATAAATATTTTTTAAAAATGTATATTTGACACTTGATTTTTTTTATAAAACTGCTCTCTCTTGTGTCCATTTATACATACACACACACACACACACACACACACACATATATATATATATATATATATATATATATATATACATATATACATATATATATATATATATACATATATATATATATACATATATATATACATACATATACATACATATATACATATATATATATATATACATATATATACATACATATATACATACAGACATATATACACATATATATATATATATATATATACATACATATATACACACACATATATACATATATATATATATATATATATATATATATATATATATATATATATATATATATATACATATATACATATATATATATACACACACACATATATATATATATATATATATATATATATATATGTACATATATATATATATATATATATATACATACACACACATATATATATATATATATATATATATATATATATATATATATATATATATATATACATATATATATATATATATATATATACATATACATATATATATATGTATATGTATATGTATATATATATACACATACATACACACACACATATATATATATATATATATATATATATATATATATATATATATATATATATACATATATACATATATATATATATATATATATATATATATACATATATACATACATATATATACATATATATATATACATATATATATATATACACACACACACACACACACACACACACATATATACATATATACATATATACATATACATATATATATATATATATATATATATATATATATATATATATATACATGCATATATATGTACATATGTTTGCTAGAAATATTTTGCACACAAATGTTCAATTTTAAGTTTTAACGGCGAACATACTTCTAAAATGGAATGTAACTAAAAAAAAAATTCCTTAAGTTTAGGCATAATTTATTTTTCTTAAAGCATGTTTAATAATTTTACTCCTTTTTATGGGTTATTTTGACTCGTACTTAACCCCCTAAATCAAAAATTAGACTCTCATAGAAATATTTTAGTTCCATGACAATAAAAAATCATTGTATTGAAGGGTTGAAAGTTTTGTCCTAAAACCCAATCTATAATAATAGCTTAAGTTTTCTGTTCGTCTGAACTCGAATTGATGAAGCGGTTAGACCTGGAATGAATAGGAGCAACAATATTAGATTCATGATGAGTTAAGGTTAGCAAAATTTAAAACAAGTCTTTAAAACGTTCGAAATCCACCCCTTTTCTTGCGTTTAATGCCCTTATATGAAGCCTTATTTTCCCCATATAATAAATAGGTACACAGGCACACCTATTTATCTCACATAATAAATAGGTAAAAATAACAATTTTTTTAGCATTATGACGTCATTCCATCTCAATGAATCACTTCTTATTTTAAATTATTTAATTATCGTCTGCGTTATTTTCATTTCATTTCATCACTGAAATTAGACATGACGTCAATAATTTTCTTATTTGGCTTCAATAATAGACTAGGTACATAGATGATAATTTTAAATTAATCATCGATTATTTTTTATTGCAAATTTAATCACCGGTCAAAATACAAACCATTTTTTTCACCTGCCTCATAGGGTACTTTACAATTCTGGAAAATTAAAAATTTTCTGATCACGTCGTATGACGCTAGTTCAGAATAATTTCAGAAAAATAGGTATGTTTAGAATCTTGTGATTCTAAGTGGGCACAAGCAATAGAACGAAAGAGATCGACTCAGCAAAGTCTCCAGGGTGGATAATTTAAAATTTAATCATCGATTTTTTTTGTTTCACTTTCCCGGACTAATAAATATCTAGCGGAAATCTTTAAAATTTAAGAAGTTTGGTCATTTTAACTTTATTCGTTTTTTAACTTTATTTTCGGATTCAGTTTGATTCTAAACTACATTCACAGTATCGGGAGACTATAGAGGAGTAAGAAATTTAAGAATAACAAATGAAGATAAACAAATTATTAAACGTGTACCAGATAATTCTGAGCCAAAAAAGAAACCATTTTTTAACCTGCCTGATAGAGTACTTTACAATTCTGGAAAATTACAAACTTCACTAATCCCGTCATAAGGGGGTTTTGTATCCAACAGGTGTTAGGAAATCTTGAGCGCAATGTTAAACATTTTCCTTCTATGAAAAATCGACCAAGGGCCATATTCACCAAAATCGGGGTATCCGGGATCAAAGAGCGGATCAGGGAATCGGTAGATCAGCGATCACACGCCGTTAACTGTGACTTAAATTGGTGTCACAGGCACCATGAGTGGATTCCCTGATCTCTAGATTAACTATTGCAAATATGTAGGCGATGTTTTGATGGGTCAAGAAACGAGATTCTCCGGGGATAGTTCTCATGCTAAGTTGATTGACATATTTACTCAACCAGACATAAATATCGTTTGAGGAAATTATAAATTGAGTCAGGGATCTGTAGTTTTACCGATATTTGCTCACGAAATAAGAATGGAAGAATATAAAAGGAAATATTTGGACGAAACCGAGGTAGAATCTTTTCCGAAAAATCTGGAAAGATACAGCAGCAAAATACCTCGATGCTAACAAAAATTTTTCAGCAGAAAATAGAGCATGATTCTTTTCGAGAGAAGCTGAAAGCGCGTCATCTAGCATCCGAATGAATGATTCAGCTGTATATT
>CM063508.1:189131456-189153956 GCA_032207245.1 Pardosa pseudoannulata
ATTTTTGAGTGGATAAATTTATAATACTATCGTAAATAGGAAAAATCAAATAAAAATAGTAGTATATAGTTTTCATTTTTTTCTAATTACATATAAATATTTTTACATTTCAAAACAAGAAAAGAGCAATCCTAAAACTCATAACGTAAAAACTAGTTTTTATGTGTCTCCATTTTTCAAAAATCTATGTAGTAGACGAGAACATTCGGCTTTTTTTTCCTGTATATACCACTTTTTTTGTGTACTACATACTTTTATATATTACAAACAAATCATGTTGTTACACGACCGTACTAGTACGTGTCCCGTGCTCAAGTATCAACCGTCAGAAAATTTCGGTTGCATTTTTTCACAGAATGCCAATTTAAGCTTCAGATTTCTCCAAACCTGCTTCCTGTTTTGCTACACCATTTTCAGTACAATGATGTTCGAACTGAAATGATGGCTGTGATCATCAATTTTTTGTTTGAGATAGCTCGGTACGCCCTCCCCCCTCAAATGGAGTAAAATGGTAAACGAGTTTTAAAAATATGAAATAGACTTAAACTTGTAGGGTTTTAATTAGATTCCATTTTAAAGGTAAGTTCTTTGATAAAAACTTAAAATGGAACATGGGTGTGCGAAATATTTCTCGTCAACGGACGCCACACTTTTAACTAAACAAATAATCAAATTATAAAGAGAACTTTTTTAATAATACAGTGGACTTCGTTTAATAGCATCCGTTTGGGACACCGCGATTTTGATGACAATAGACGATATGCAAAATGAGATCAATTTACCCCCCCCCCCTTTTTAATTCACACGTACTCAATTTCAAAACAAATTGAAAAAACACACTTTGTATTTATGTACTGTATATTATCCTTTAAAATATAAGAATTGTATACATAATTAAAAAAATGGATCCATTGTGGACTGACTACCATTTTTTCTAAGAAGCTCATGGATCAATTGTTCGTCATCATATCAACCTGTCAAAACGATTTAAAATGTCGATCTTTTGTTTTAACGTTCAATCATTTCGCTTTCTGGCTTCCTTGTAGACAAGCTGCACGTGATAGAACAAGGCATAAAATGGGAATAAGCTCCTTCTCAGTTCCGATAAGAATGGGTTGCCTTCTGCTTATCTGACGACCAGTGACCACCAGCAGGGTGTGCTTATGAAAATTTCCAGGAACGTGTCATACTCCACTCCTTTGTTCATTCCCTATTTCCCTAGTTAGGAGAAGGAGTATGTTCAAAAATTCAAACAACAGCGAAGGGAAATGGATTCCTTCTGAATAGATTGTGAATATTCCTTTTCCAGTTAAAATGAGGTTCGAAAACGGATAACATGAACCGATGTCACGATCCCATAAAGCGATCCTTTTAACATACAAATGAATAGAGAAAATCGGGACCCAGTGATTTCGATAACAATAAACGACGGATAACATGAACCGAGATCCCATTATGCGGAGTCCACTGTACTTTGAACATGTTTATAAGTATTTAAAATTAGTTTATGAAACAGATATATAGAATATTGCTACAAAAAAATCATAAATTTTAGCGTGAAATAAATAGAAGTTGTGGAAAGTGGAAAAATAAGCAACAAAATCACAGGATTCCCCTGTTTAAGAGTCGTTCAAAGTAAGGGGACTGAAATATCACGTCTTGCTTGGAGGGATGTTAACCATATTCATTTCGAAGTATTCTTTTTTCGATTGCGGTCGTATTTATACTGTTTAGAATTTTTACAGTGACTGCAAACTGAGTAGCATAGGGGGACAGAGGTAATAATTTTGCCTACCACCTTAAGATCAAAGGATTTCGTCGGAAGGTAGGTCACTCACCTGCGCACGCTTTTCCTCCGTTCACGCTCGGGTGTTCGGGTGGTCCTCCCGATGCACTCCACAGAAGCGCCAATAACAGTAAAAGTCGCATGATCGATGAATGCTGTTTTGAAATGCTCGTCTCCCTTCCGCCCCTCTTATATTTCGAACGGATGACGAAATCGAAAGGTGCTAATTTGGAATAAAATAGATCTGATATCATACCTGACGATCCTATCGTTCGATAACGGGGTTGATATCGTGCAATCGGTGTTGGCGAGTTCGCACTCACCGAGATGGCTCAGTTACCCTGTACCAGATCCGGGTGTTCCCCGATTATCCCCTGACATTCGAAATTTCTTCCCTGATTTAACACTTCGTGCTGGCAACATATTTTTACGTTTTTTGCTGCCTGTCACTGGAGCGCGGGTCACGTAAAAATACGTATTTATTAGATTTGTGGTGGATACCCGCTAACCACTACAAATCTACTCAATACGTATAATTAGATGTATGTGTGACATTATAGGCGTGTTGCTATGCAACGCTTTGCATTTTTGCTTTCCACAAGTTAGGATGGTCGAGCGACTCGGTCTTTGGTCGCGTTATTTCGTCATCCGTCGAATTCCTAGCTCCAGAACGTACGAGTCGCGTTTTGTCCATTGGAAGCTCGGTTTTTTTTATTGTGGAATACAAAATGGATCCAATGAGCCGTCGTGACAAAGAGAGTAACGAAGCAATAGGCACCGACAGATAATCGGACTTTCATTTTAAATATCGTTTATTTTTGTGATTTCGTAAAAATATTGTTTTCTTTTTTGTTAAATATTGATGCAGTCTATATTAAAGTGTCAAATAAAAAAAGTTTCGTTCGTAAAAACAAAGTAGTTTGTCGATGGACTGCGATTTTTCTGAATGACTCCACTTTCGCGTGATTCCCGAAAAAACGCCCGCTGCACGCGTAAGTGGGCGGTGAGGTATACCTGCATGCCAAGTGTTGATACACAATTTCTTCCACACTCGATTCTAACAATTTTGATTTCATTCCCCAGTTGCCATTTCTTAAAGTAAATCTTTTGTTATAGGTTTTTTTTTTAATTAGAACTGGATTTTTATTTTAATTTTCATTAATGTAGAATGTAAATAAGCACATTTTCAACAATTATGAACTGGACATATTTAATTATTTTATACTTCATAGCTTTATAATTGAAAATGTTCTCGTTTTAATAGATTTGATAATCAAAACTTAGATTTTTTTTTGTGTTTAAAACATTACTACAAAAAATAAAACATCAATAGGCAAAAGACGAAAAAAAAACAGTTTTCATTTAAGAGTTGGTATCTACAAAATGCAAGTGAATTTAATAGAACGCGTCTATATTTCATCCATAATAGCTTCATTAGATTAATTCATATTGAATTTATAGCCTAATGGTGTTTTATCGAATGCAGGATTTCTGTACGGTTATTTTGCTTACTTTTTGTCTATTCTTTTACTCTAACTATTATTTAATCTAACTGAAGTTTACGCTAAACTGGAACAGATACAATACACTCTTTTGTCGACGCACATGATAAATTATTTTTGCCAACCTCACTTATAACTACTTAATATTTTAAATAATAATGTAAAAAGATTTCTAATTACAGAAAAAAGTAATTTTGTGGCAAACTGATACGTTGTTAGCCAAATAGCGAGGTCAATCAAATAAAAGAACAGCAACCTGTGGGTTATTAATCAATGAAAACTTGTGGATTCGAAGCTCGAAGGACAGTAACTAATATTCATGTTTCATGTTTTTCAAAGGGCACCAAGTCCTGCCCTTTTATTTTAATTACCGACGTCGTTCACTGAATACATTTATATTGCGCCCTGTAACGAATCCGGTCTCTGTTTCAGGTGACATAATGAAGAATCAGGTGTTTCTCGATTAAATGATTTATTGACACCTTGCAGTTATTTACACATATCTATATACACACAATTCAATTACAATGCACAATTATATGATACAATAGACGTAGGCCTGAATAGATGGGTACACGTAAGGTCCCTGCCGAATGGTTTAGTAACCGACGGAAGATAACCATTCGGTAGCTTCGTATAAAAGTTCTCGGTAGTAATTGTGTAGACAGTACACTCAATTAGACGAGAGTGTTTGAGGTAGCAATGGGTATCTTCGAAGAAGATAAAAACAAAGTCAGAATTCTTAGGAAGAATATACGATCAATCCTGAAGAGGATCGAACTAAAAAGAAAACCCAAGGCACAGGGTATAACTATTCTCTCAATAGAAGTGATCCCAAGGTGGGATTATCGCTAAGGAAACTCTCCGAGAGAGAGACTGGTCAAGGTGACTTCCGAATTAGCTGGTTGCTAGTTAACTAATTACTTCTTAAAAAATCTCCTTTCGTCTCTTTCTTAGGGGAGGGGCCTCTAAGAGAGATGGCCTCTCCCACGATTTCATCATTGAATCATTTGGCGATGATCTCACCTTCAACCAACTGGATTGGTTTGGGTTAGACAATCCCCGGCTGCAAACCCGGAAGTCTCCGGAATTTCGTGTCGGCGAAAGATCCAACGTCGCAACATTTCCTTTGAGGACTTGTGGTTTCGCCGATCCCCTTTCTGGCTGTCAGTCTATCGCCCGGTTGTCTGTCCTGTTGTTTTGCTACTTGTAGAACACAGAAGTCTAGACATCGTGGTGCCGGGGAAAATAACACCTTAGTCTATATTATAAGTGATGTACATTTCTCAAACTCTTTTGAGAAGCAAAGTCTTTGAGGTAGCCGTTACAATATGTTCTACCAAACTTACTAGTAGTCTAATACATTCTACTAGTCTTTGAGGTAAGCATGTCGTTACAGCCCTCTATTCTCTCAAATAGTTTAGCATAATCCGTTTTTTCCCATAATATATACTTTACTGTCAAATTATCTTAGTATGACGCACAGAAAATGCCTTTTTCTGTACGTCACTTAACGAAAACTGCCATTTTTGATAAATATACCCTACATATTTATAAAAGAAATAGGAAGCAACATCTTGTGCAGGCAGTAGAAAGTAAAAATGGAGTGTTGGGGCATTCCTACCGTAGAGAGTTAATATATTTATGAAAAACTTTTATTTGAAACTGGTAAGCGTCTACGAGTTATCACTGATTTGCGAAAGTTTATCTCTTATCCCAACAATAATTTAATAAAATAAAAGTAAATTTTCACGCCTAATTTTTTTGTAATAATTCTAATTTGTTGCCTTTTAATTCTATTCTTTAAAGAAATTTCGAAAAATTATTTCTTCAATTTTTCCCTTCTCTTTCTCAGGGCGAATTGTCCTCCTTCTGACCCCAAATTCATCCCGTTGCGGCACCCCTACGACTGATGTTCCCGTGTCAAATGCCACCTTTTCCAAGCCCTTGTTACTGCTCTGGGGGGATTTAGAATATTAACTGGTAGAATAAAAGCGTTTTTTCCTTTTAAATGCTAAAGTATTTAAGAAAAATGATGTATAATTTTTATTAAAGAAAAGAAAATATTTACATTTAAAAAAAGTTGTTCTATACTCTATAAGAATAGTAATAATAAGAATAATAAACTTTATCCCATTGTACATAAAGAACTATTATTTCGGTAAAAAAAAACAATAGCGTCCTTATATAAATATAGAATTTTTTGGTTTGCGCTGGCTCCATCTATTAAGTAATATTCAAACAGAAAACTATTCAGTTAATATTGTATGAACGTGAGTCATTTTCGTGTCATTTCTATTAACATTTTAATGACAGATTTTTCTTTGTTTAATATTATTTTATGTAACTTTGACTATTGATGTTTTACTCTCATATTTGTTAGATTTTCTATTTTAATATTTAAAATTTATTTTTTTTATTATCAACTTTTTTCATACCTAATGAAACGGAATAAAAAGAACACAATTGCTCTGTTGAATGTGCTAATATAGAAGATTACATTTTTTTTAAAGAATATTCATTAAAGAATATTCATTATGAATTAAAATTATGAATTTTACTATTTCTCCTGAAAGTATAGAGCTATATTAAATAATTATTTTACTTAGCAAGTTAAATATTAAGTAAATAAAATTCTAAGGATAATAAATCACTGTTTGCTGTTATACGATATTCTGTTTCACGTTTTAGTCTGTATTTAACTTTGTGTGGTTGAATTTCGACATCAAATTCCATTTCGATCTTTATTTTGCATTTTTGGTTTAATTTTGTAAATAAACTTTAAAATTTATTAACTAGCATATAAAATTAGATACATTTTGTTCTCGTAACTGGAAAAATTAATTTTCGTCTGCTAAATTAATTGCAGATTAATATGAACGGTGAAAAGTATTCATTGAAAATATTAATTCCATCAGCATAATAAATAGCATTTGAGACAACAGATGGCGTCACACTGCATGCCACTAAAAATCTAGGTTTGTTGTGGTTCATAAATATTTAACATGTATATTTATACATTTACTCTATGTACATAAAACTCCATGTATTTTAATTAATTCATTTCATTTTTGAATATCGTCTGTTTTGTATTTTGTTTTAGTTTTGTGGCAACGTTGTATCATAAAAATAAAAATAACGTTTTACCTGGTGATATTTTGTGTTCTTTTTTTTTGCTTCTTTTAAAAATAATAATTTATTTTAAACTACTATCAATAATTTTTTGGTGACCAGGACGTTCGCACAAATCCTTTGATTAATTTATTTCATTTTTGAATATCGTCTGTTTCGTTATTTGTTTTAGTTTTGTGGCAACGTTGTACCATAAAAATAAAAATAAATCTTTAGCTGGTGATATTTTGTGTGTTCTTTTTTTGCTTCTTTTAAAAATAGTAATTTATTTTAAATAGGTACCAATAATTTTTTGGTGACCCGGATGTTCGCACAGAACCTAAACCGAAAACCGGAGCAGAAGTGAAAAAATATCTGTTTATTTCAGTTCCATCTATCTTAAGTCATTTTGTTATTATAACCAATTTATCCATACTTTCTAATTGAACTTCAATCGTATAAGGTTCGTCATTCAATGCACATTGTGCCGAACGGTAACCGTATGGTTAGGGCGCCGATCTTCGGTACCGGAGTTCACGGGTTCGAATCCCACTGTAGCCCAGATGTTCGTAATCGTTCGGAATCGGTTTTACGGAGTATGTCCCGGTCTCGTGATCCCTCGTGTTGCATAAAATTCCAGAGCTCCAAACCAAACCAAACTAAACGTCTTCTCGATTTTCCGTCTTGACGCTCACTAGTCCTTTTCTGTTTCAGTGTCGCATGAAACTACTGGTAGAAGGCAGATTGAAGTCAGTCGAATGTTTAGTTGTCAAATTATTCAGTGTTCCCTCGCCAGTTCGCGCTTCACGTTTTGCGGCTTCAGTGCCTCGCGGGATTTTTCAAAATATTCATCCAAAAATAAAAATGGAAAAATACAACCCTGTCGGCAGCAGGAGCGTTGTTTCATGTTGATGAGCGAGAGAGAAGGATCTCTGCATGTCAAACAAGAATTGAGACGAGTCGACTCAGAATACATACCACGGGCTCTAGAGGTGACAAAGTCTGCAAGTGAGGAAGAAAATAGAGAGGGAGACGAAGGACAAACCGAAAAGCATGGCCTTACCCTGGAGAATCTGTAACAATTGTGCAACATGGAAAGAATTGGCACGAGACATTGACGGCAGTAGGATTCGTGCTGTCGAGTTCGTCAATCGCGTCGACGGGGTTATGTCCTTGTACAGGGGAATTTTGAAGGAAAGGGAAAAACAAAGACAACAACCACCCATCACCCTGCTTCTCTCCAAAGTGAAGCCCCCCTGCTCTACCGTCAGCGCCTCCAGCAGAAGAGTCTCCGAGTGAGCCTAAAGCTTCTACGAGTCGAGCGAGAGCCTCTCCTCCGCCACCCACACGAGACTCTTCGCCTCTCTCAGAAAGCAATGTTGATGAATGTTTATTACTCTATAAGGTTTTGTAATGAACCTTATTAATGAGCACTGACACGTTTAAGTAAATACGTATACTGTTGTCATTTTTGTCTCAAATGTGTAAAGTATAAATAATGTTTACATATTTAAAACATTCGTGTACCCGAATACACGAAAATTCCTAGGGGCAAATCCTACTTCGCGGTTTTTCAGCTTTCGCGGAAGCTTCTGGTTCCCATCAACCGCGAAACACGAGGGATTACTGTATTTGGATAATGGATAAGAATGCCGATGCTCGCCGTCCTCTGCTGGTCAATTGTATCCATTCGCATAGTGTACATATTAAAAAAAGAATAAAGTTTTCTAAATTTTGATAGATATATATTTTGTTTATGATAGAATTATATTTTGATACAAATGAGAATATATGTAAAGTAAAATGATTCATTCGGAAGTGAACCCAAAACCCTTATTTTTGGCAGAATGGAAACTAAACCTATAATTTTTTTTAGTTGAACCGGAACGAAAAATATGACGGTTCGATCCTTTTGAGCAAATGGATCCAACGTCGATTAGAGCTAATCAGAAATTAGTGAATAATTACTGTTTAATAGTAATTGACTGGACCTTAGATTAAATCACTAAAGCTGGTTGTAGACACGGAGGATTTTTAACCGAGCGGAGAATTTGCCATCTCCGACTAACGAAATCAACCAATCAAAGTTGTTGATTTCGTTGAGCTGGGACGGTAAATTCTCCGCTCTGTAAAAAATCAGCTGTGTCTGCAACTAGCCTTATGTCCGGTCTCACCAAAGTCGTTTAACGGCTAACCGCGATTAATCTCTGTTTAAACGGAGAATTGAGTTCTACCATTGGTTACCATGTGTTAATCTCGGTTAGCAGTTAAACGGTTTTGGTGAGACCAGACCTAAATAATGCCTTTTCTGGGGCATACGCAATATTTTTCCAAGGGGGGGGTCATAACTTTCAAGGGAGAGGTTCATATTTCTAAAAAATAATAGCCCGCATAATTTCTACTAAATTTTTTATTTTTGCCATTTTGTCGGAACTCAAGGGGAGGGGGGGGGGGTTAAACCCCTAAACCCCTCCCTTGCGTACGCCCCTGTGCCTTTTCAACATAATTCGTAAAAATTTATTTTCGAAACCGGTTTTCTTTAATAGCTATGGTTTCATTAGACCTCAGTGTAATGTGATAATTAATCATCCGTTAGTCGAACAAGCGTAAAAGGTAAAGAGAATTCAACAAATCTTTTATTTTCGTTTTTGAACTTCTGCGTCCTTCTTCGGTGCCGCGGACGAAAACTTTAAATTATTTTTCCTCAAAAGAACAAGTGTAAAATACATTTAAATAAATGATCCTGTTCGACATTCGGGTTTGGAGATATTATTTAAAAACTTTTTGTAAAACTCGTTTGTGAATCGATGTTTAGTGAATCAATTGCCGTCTCTAACAGCCTAAAATGGTGGACAACTGTTATGGGGTCGGCGAAGCAGATACTCGCTCAAACTTTTGCTTTTCTCTTCTGCGTGGGTAAGTACGGATTTTTCTTTTGTATAAATTCTTATTTGTTGTGACGTTCATGTCGTTTTAAGCTTTTAACAAACGTGTTTCTGTAGCTTTAGAACAGTTTCTTTTTATTTCTTTCTATTTATCTTAGTATATTAGAGTATTCATATGAAAATTTATTTCAAGTTAGACCAAATCCATTGTATGCAACGCTACCTTTATAGCCCAGTGTTTCCCCAATTTGTGGTACGCGATTCGCTGGTGGGTGGTACATAAAAAATAGTAGACGATGGTGGACATACAAAAAAAGAAATCCAAACAGACAGAATTTTACTAGTAGAAATCCAACGACAGAATCGAATTCATTTTGGTTAAGCATTCAGAAAGAATACGAAAGCTCTGCAGTTATTGTCCACATTCACTGGTACGAAAGAGGATTTTTCTTCCTATGTATTCAAATATGAAACCTTAAACACATTGAAGACAGTTTTTAATCCGGCGTCACGTACAATGCTGCTTGTGTCATTTTGTGACCCTATAAAATGCATAATGGAAATAAACATGTCACGAAATACAATTATTTTCACAAAGTGGTACAATTGAGCACGATATACCACCAAGTGGTACTTGAGCCATAAAAGGTCGGGAAATACTGTCATAGCATATTAACCCATAGTGTGCTGGTCCATTTCGCAGCGGAATTGTACCGGGAGCGGGCGTTTTGAGCGCCCATTGAGTTATTCAGTTCAATCTCAATAGATCGAAAATGATTTCACTTTTTCAACCTACTTTTTTAACTTTTCTTATTTTTCTTATTTTTTGTTTTATAAACGAATATATAAATAGAAATATATAAATAACGACCGTAAGATTTTTGTAAACAAAAAATATATTTTTGAGTGGATAAATTCATGATAGTATTGTAAATATGAAAAATCAAATAGAAATAGCAGTATATAGTCTTAATTTTTTCCAATTATGTTATATATAAACATTTTTACATTACAGAATCTAAGCAGTAGACAAGAACATTCGGCTTCGTTTTCCTGGGTATACCGTTATTTTTGTACCCACCAACAAACCCTGTTGTTACACTAACCCGTACTAGTACGTGACCCGCGCTCAAGTACCAACCATCAGAAAACGTACTAGTACGTGTCCCGCATACAATGCGTTAAGCTTTCGCTTTCAGCTGAACATTTATCCAACTTCCAACTACGTGTTGGTTCTTTTTCTCTGTATCTCCGTTGAAACTTTTGAGATTAACCGAATGAAACGGAATTATTTTACACATTTTTAATTTGGTTTCAATTGTACATTCAACTCCGTATTTTTTTTGTCGCTTTTAACTTGCTTTGTATGTCAGTTTATATTTTGTAATCCATTTTTCACTGCGTTCCTTGTAAGAAATCTGAAATTTTGCACAGAGGTTTAACCCGGGAGACTATACAATATTTAATAATAATAAAAAATTCTATTGAAGTATAAACAATCGGTTTGGTAAATAAAGAAATCTATTCGGCGTAATTGATCTCAAAGGCAGAGATTTCAAATACGTACCAAGATCTATTTGGAAGTGACATAAGTAAAAATTTTAACAAAAACTATTACTTTTCGATGCCTATTTTGATTTGTTGGCTGTTAATCTATATTTAACTTGTTTTATATTCTAACCTAGGAGTTTTTAATAATTGATGTATATGAAGTTTATATGACGTTATGGGATTGTGATGTTACTAACAACCTAATATTGCATGTACATTTTTTTAAAAGTTTTTCGCTGCGAAAACTAGCAATAACTCTCTCCCTGATTTTCAAAGTAGGACTGCAAGTTTAAAATTTACAAACACACTGTACTCCGCTTAATGGGATCCGTTTGGGACATCGGGATTTGGATAACAATAAACGATTGATAATAATAAACGATATGCAAAATTTGATAAATTTACCCCCCTCCTTTAATTCACATGGACTATATTTCAAAATAAAATGAAAAAAAACTCACCTTATATTTATGTGGTGTATGTTATCCTTTAAAACAGAAGAATTGTATACATAATTAACAAAAATGGATCCATTGTTTACTGTTTACCATTTTTTTAAGAAGCTCATGGATAAATCGTTCGTAATCACAATGTTTTTAAAAGTCATCGGAGCGGTGTTCTATTCCGCGTTTCAACACTTTCGATGCATTTCAGAGGCTGAGAAATGTTTGACTGCGCCGCAGCTTTGCGCCGATTCATATTTGGTAACCTGTGGTAACGATTTAAAGTTTCGATATTTAGTTTTAATGTTAAATCATTTCGCTTCCTGTATTCCTTATTGACAAACTGCACGTAAGCGAGCAAGGCATCAAATGGGAATACGCTCTCCCTCAGTTTCGATAAGAATGGGTTGCCTTCTCCTTATTTGACAACCATGGACCACCAGCAGGGTGTGCTTATTTCTGAATAATTCTAGGCAAGCATTTCCCACTCCTTTGATAATTCACCCTTTCTCTAGGGGGAAGAAAAAGAATTCTCGTTAAATTAAGACAGCAGCGAATGGAAAGAAAAGATTGGGTTCCTTCTGAATACATTGTGAATATTCCATGCCAGTTAAAATGAGGTTAAAAACGGATCCCATGAACCGATGTCACGATCCCATAAAGCAATCATTTTAACATACAAGTGAATAGAAGAAAATCGGGACCCAGTGATTTCGATAACAATAAGCGATGGATAACATGAACCGCGATCCCATTAAGCGGAGTCCCCTGTATAATAATTTGTTCTAACATTGCTAAAAAATTTGCTTGAAAAACTGGTCATTTTCGTGTTATGAGAAGTCTAAGTTTTCGACTTTTCAGAGTCTTATGACTACTTTAACAGATACCGCTCCCCAACCAGAGAAAATTTGTAGTGGACTCTCAGCTTTGGATGATTTCATTTGGGCAGCTTTATTGTGTAGCAGCGCCTTTCTTGCTTTGGACGCATTGACAATAATTATGCCTTGAAAACGATCAACGAAGCAAAAGGAAGAAGCTAATAATGACTTGGAAATAATGAAGATCAGGGAAAAGTCAAAACAGAGGGCTGTTTGGAACATAGTTGTGGAACAAGCCAGGGACCGGAAAGCAGGGTTGTATCGGTTTTAATCCCGGGGGTTTAAACCAGTGGTTTTTAACCGCCCTCGTCAATATCCATTTTGGCCCGTTTTGACCACTGAAATTCACTCTTCGATATATTGAATACGAATCGAACATAGCTTACTAGCGTATGATAAAGGCAAGTTAAGTTTGTTAAAAATGCCATAATATAAATAACACCAGCAAAAAAACAAATATAACAGAACACCAAGATACAAAAAAAATGTTTTACTTATTTTTTTTCACAAGCTGTTTTCTATGTCATTTATGTCGAATTCCAAAAACGGTTACGAGTAACAAGTTTTGTCGTTGTCTCTGAATTGAAACGATTTCTTAATTTATTTTGGAGGACTCTACACTTTGAAAACAATCTTTCTATAGATGGCACGACAGTTCATGAGATGTATTGGGAAATCAACCAATTTTATTTAATGCCTTTCACCTTCTTCATGGTTGCCCACCAGACATCAGGTCCAAGTGTACTGCGACTGTGTTACATTTTTTACAATTGCATGTGCCTGGTTCATTTTTAACATTCAAACATTCTTTTATACTGTATAAGCACGTTAGATCTCGTGAACTTGTAAGTGTCCTATTTTTTTTAACTTCACTACTATTTTTATGGCGTATTAAAAGTCACTTCTCATTACAAAAGATATTATATATTAAAATTAAGGCCATTTAAAACTATTTTTAACAATTCTGACCACTTCTGACCATTTTCGACCATTTTTGGACGGTTGAAACCACTTTTATCTAGTGTCCTGGTCAAAATCAGTTTGAACCGGTCAAAATGACAACCCGGCCTTAAAGTGGTACTGTAGAAGACTGGCTTCTTAGTCTCTTTGTAGTAAGAACCTTCGGCATCAGCTTTATATGAATCTAGATTTTTTAGGTATATTGGTAGAAAACTAAACTATAGAAAGAGAATCTACAATGTACCAGGCGCATCCGGAAAGTAAGTTTCCCAATTAAAAGAAAAAAAGAATTCGTATATTCACGGACATATTTATTGGCAACAAGTACAGCCATGTTTCAGCTATTTTTCAACATAGTCACCACCGGAATTGAGACACTTGTCGTATTGGGGGATCCAATTTTGTATTCCTCAGTCGTAGAACTCTGCCGCATGTGAATGGAACCAGCCTTCCCGTCCGAGAACACCGTGCACATCCTTTTCCGTACCGACAGCGTCTGTTTGAATGGGGTCCTGACAGAAGATCCACTATGACGCCAATGCATCGACAGTTGCTTGGTTTCCGATGTAAAATGCAAAATCCAAGTCTCATTGCCTGGAACGATCTTGTAGAGGAACTCGTCGCCGTCGTCGTGATACCGTTTCAGAAATGTCGGTGCTGCTCCTAAGCGTTGAATTTTGTGTTCGGGTGTCACTTTTGGCTCATAGACCTGAAAGAGCTGACGATGAATTTGAATTAGCGCAATGCTTTGTGCATTCGAGATCGCCGACCGAACCTTGCAGGCGGCGGGAGAAGGAATGAGAGTTTCCCTTTCGGACAGCTGCTACCCCGCTACTGGCATGAATCGGAACTTGTCCAGTTGGCATATCATTAATACGTGTCATAGATCTGTTACGCACGCGCAATTCATACGGCTAATTACGTTTACTTTAAAAGGGGAAAACATCTGGAAACTTACTCTCTGTATGAGCCCCCTACTTTAACAGGAAGATGAAACTGCAAACGTTATGAAAAGGGAGAAGCAATCTACCTTTACATAAACGGCTGCTGAAAACTTATTTTTCTACAATACCGAAATATTTTTATAAATCAAATTTTTGATTATGGATTTCAATAAATTAAATAAAATATATATTTGCTGACACATGCAATGTATTGAAATAGAAGCACAAACAGATTTATTCATAACAAATGAATTTTTAAATTTGTATTTTGTCATGTATTTATTTTGTAAATTTTATTGGTACGAATTTAAATCTCGCACTGTTCTTGTCGATCCTTGAATTTCACGCACTGAATAGAATTTCTAATGCCACGCAACAAGAAAAACGAAACAAAAAGCTAAATAATCTACTTACAGTGTTTTCTCCAGTAACACTTTAGTTTCTTGTGAATGCATTTTTGATGAAAGAGGAAAGAACCAAGTATTTTTTTATTTACCGGGTAAAAGGAATAAAATCGGTCTCTTGCCTGTCACATGCATAATAAATTGATAACGTTCAGGATTTTTAACATCAGGGGTGTTTACACGGTTTCACTTCTGTAGAAATAAATCATTTCAAATTGAATTTTACCCATAATTAAAAATATGTAACGAGAAATCCATCTAAAATTGCTCTACATTAACACTTGGCATGCGGGAATACTTCACTGCCCACTGACGCGTGCAGCGGGCGTTTTTTCGTGAATCGCGCGAAAGTTGAGTGATTCAGAAAAATCGCAGTCCATCGACAAACTATTTTGTTTTTAGGAACGAAACTTGTTTTTATTTTACGCTTTAATATATACTCTATGATTATTTAACAAAAACAAAAAATAACAGAATTTTTACGAAATCACAAAAATAAACGATTTTTAAAATGAAAGTCAAATCCTCTGTCGGCGCCTATTTCTTCGTCACTCTCTTCGTCACGACGGCTCATTGGATCCATTTTGTATTCGACCATAACAAACCAAGCTTCCAATGGACAAACCCGACTCTTACCTTATGGAGCTAGGAATTCGACGGAAGACGAAATAACGTGACCAAAGACCGCGTCGCTCGACAATGCTCACTTGTAGA
Organism: Pardosa pseudoannulata; assembly: GCA_032207245.1. NCBI lineage: Eukaryota > Metazoa > Arthropoda > Arachnida > Araneae > Lycosidae > Pardosa > Pardosa pseudoannulata. The sequence continues at coordinate 189,146,635 of CM063508.1, forward strand.
AAGAAAAAATGCAAAGGGTTGCCTAGCAATGCATCCAACACGCCTATAATGTCACACATCCATATAATTATACATATTGAGTAGATTTGTGGTGGTGAGCGGGTATCCACCCCAAATCTAATACTTATTTATAGTGATATAACATAAATACGTATTTTTACGTGACCCGCGTTCCAGTGACAGACAGTGAAAAACGAAAAAAAAAATTAGTACAAAGTTTTCTTTAGAAAAATTGTCTGGGCGACAATGGTAAAAGAAATGGTAATGGAATGAGACGATCCAACTTCATTTGCGCTCTATGTAAAAAAGGAATTCGTGGAATTTGTGCAGCAAAACATTCCTGTGATATGTGAAAATAAAGAATATTTTTGTTGGTAAAAATGACTTGTGTACATAATAATGATTGTTAATTATAACAGTTTCTATTGTTCTCCAAAAAATTGACTACGCATTCCATTCCGCACTAATTAGCATATATATAAGAAAACTCCTCAGATCTCAAACGGTTAAGAAAAATGTGTTATATAAAATGCTTAATTTATTTAGTTATCAAGTTTTATTTTTCGAAAATCTCGTCCGAACCCCAAGAGAACACGCTCAGAAACATTTTTCTACGCTTCCTATTTGTTCAGAAAACTTCCCTATTGATTCTGATCTCGAGTTTATCGACTGATCTCTAGAGATTAACTGGAATTCAGTCGACAAATACCGAATTCGAAAAGCGGCCGAGATTTGCTTCGAAAATGGGCTTTCTTTCTGTAATTGCTTGCTTTCATTTCACTCTTAAGTGCCATCTACTTACGATGCAAAGGTGGATATCAAATCCAATACTAGAATACGAGGCAATTATTAATGAAGCCACTTTGAGTTTGGGAGGTAATAAAGAATTCCATTGCGTGTTTGAGTTTCCGAATGGCTTAACACCCAAAAGATATGCCACGAAGGTTTCAAAAATATAATACTGCCTTCGAAATTATACACCGAAGAAGTATAGGTCGAAGGAGGATAAGTATTTCATTTTTATGTATTCCAGGCGACGGTTCATAATAGGCCCAATTCATGCAAACTTTCTTAAATATTCTGTATGTATTATATATACACACACATATATATATATATATATAAATATATATATATATATATATATATATACAATATATATATATATATATATATATATACACATACACATATGTACACTTATATACACACATATATATATACATTCATATACATATATGCACATATACACATAAATATGCGCATATATAAATGTTTGTATATATATATATATATATATATATGCATACATCTATATACACACATGAATATATATATATGCATACATACATATAAATATACATACATATATACACATATCCACATGTATATACATATCCACATATATATACATATATATCTATATACACACACACACACACATATATATATATACATGCATACACATATGCACATAAATATACATATATATATAAATGTTTGTATATACATATATACATACATGTATATACACACATTATATATACATATATGCGCATATATATACATATATACACATATCCTCATGTATATACATATATATCCATATCTACACATATACACACATTTATATATATATACATATACACACACTCACTCATAAGTATATATACACATTAATAGTATAACTATAGTTTAACAACTCAAAGGTACTTAACCGACTCTCAGTAGAGTGTTATAATTGTTGTTCTTTTACAACATTAATTATCTGTCGTTCGCAGCGAACATTCCTCTCAACCCGATGTGCTGCTCAATGTCACACAATGATGCCGTAATGACATTAGTGAGGCTCACTTCCATCCTTATTGCGTAGGATATATTAAATTATACTAGCCTTCTTTGGGCTTAAAACATTTTCACGTATGTCTCAGAAAATTCAATTATAATTATTTATAACAAAAATTAATATGTATGCATGTATATATATGTATACATATTAATTTGTATTATAAATAAAAGTATATATAAGGATATGTATATAAATATACATATATACATATATACATATATACATACATGTATATATATATACACTATATATATATATAAATATGTATATATCCATATATTAATTCATATGGACATATAAATGCATGTATGTATACATACATATATATGTGTATGTGTTTACATATAAATACATATGTATACAAATATATTTACTCACATATATACATATATATATACATATACATACATATATATATATACACATATATATATACATATATATATAAGTTCATATATATATACACACATATATACAAATATATATATATATATATATATACATATATATACATATATATATACATATATATGCATATATAAGTTCATATATATACACACATATATACATATATATATATAAATGTAATTATAATTATAGAAGAATAAAAAAATAAAAAATAAGGCCTACGGAATACAATAGAGACTAAATAAGGAAGAATAGGAATGATGTTGCCAACGACCGTGAGGATTTGTGGCCTCACATTCCATTTAAACCCATATATGTATATTTCCTATATATATTAATTCTTATGCATATATATCCATACATGTATGCATATCTATTTATGTATATCTATATATACATATACATACATATATGCACACATATATATATTTCGAACTGTTCCAAGAAAAATGGTTCACTCTTCCAAAGTTGCCGAACGCTGTCTAAGCTGTGGGAAAGAATTCCGGGGATCACTTGCTGCTTTAAGAAATTCGTATGAGAACTGTGTTTTCTTCCTCATTCGATGTTTTGTTCCTTTCGTTCATTTTCAATCCTAATCAATTTCAATGTACTTCTCTATTAGAACTTCGCTGATTTTTGAATGGAACTGAGGTTTCTTCGTTGCCCAGTTACCTCGGCAAGTGAAAATAATAGAGACTAAAACAGTCGTGCAAATGAGAAGACTGATACATACATACATACATACATATGCAATATTATTGCCCTTAAAATATTATTCACAATTCTCCCGATTTTTAATCTGATATTTTTTAATTTTAACTCTTCTAGACACATAAAATATGCTTAGGAAATGAATCAACACTCATGTTTTAACAGGTGAAAAAAAAGAAAAAAAAAATGACACTAATATAAACTTCTTTCTATCAACGACATTTTCATCTGCTCAAGACGGCATTTTCACAGATCCAACCAATGCATAATGGAGTCTACTCGTAACTTTTACGTCATTGAGATGAAAATTTAAAAAAAATTTAAAAAGTCCTTCACCAGGTTGGATTCAGAACCTTTCTCGCCCCACATCGGAGTTAAGTTCTGAATCCAACTTCCCCTGTATAATAATAGCCTAAGTTATCTGTCCGTCTGACCTTGAATTCAAGAATGGTTGTACCTGGAATGGATACAGGTCTCCATATTAGATTCTTGATGAGTTAGGGTTAGCAACGTTCGAAATCCATCCCTTTCCCCTTTTTCTAGCGTTTTTGTCATTATTTCGAGCATTATTTTCCCCGGTTTAGAGCAGGCGATTCAATTTATTCATTTATCACATAATAAATAGGTAAAAATAATATTTTTTTCTAGCATTAAGACGTCATTCCTTTAACCATCTGATTTAATAATTTCTTATTTTAAATTATTTAAATATCGTCTGCATTATTTTCATACGTTTCATCACGTGATCATATTACGTGAAAAAATTTTCTTTTATATTTGGCTTCAATAATAGATCAGGTACATATGTGATCATTTTAAATTGAATCGTCGATTATTTTTTATCGAACATTTTATCACCGGTATTTACTACCAGTTCTATCTACCTCTAGGGTGTAGTGGAAAGGATAGTTTCGTTCCTTTTCTTCCATTAATGACTGTGGACAAAAAGAACTAAACGACGATCATTTCGACGTAGCTAAGAAAACTTTGAATTATCTTTCTAAATGAATTCCACGGGAATCTAAACTGCATTCTCAGTATCTGGAGACTTTAGAAGAGTATGAAGATAAACAAATGATTCAGCATGTACCAGATAATTCTCAGCCAAAAAACAGACAGTTTTTTTACCTGTGTCATTTACAATTCTGGAAAATTAAAAATTTTACTAATCCCATCCGATGATGGGCTATATGCTAGTTATTAACAGTTGTTATTTCTGAAGTGGGATCCTTGTAGAATGTTATTACCAATAACATATGCGTCAGGTTTGGAATTTGAAACCTCGAAAATGTAAGCTTTTATTAATAAGAAGAGAGTAAATACTTTACGAAGCAGAAGATGGGAAATTAAACGACACCGTATAAGTGCAGAATTCCAAGAGAGAACGCTGGTGACCTGCTGTCGGATGGATTTTAGGATTGAAAATAAAATGGCTAAGGTGCATTATGTTACAATACCATTTTCATACCGGTAATGAATGTTATTTACATATTTCTTAGCAGGCTACGAGTCTCAGATATGTATATATATATACAGATACATGTATAAACACATACATACATATAAACAGATACATATTATGCATATACAAATGTATATTATGTATACATATATACATCTGTCTATACATATATAGAAAATCTGTTTATATATACTATCAAAGTACACTTGTATATCTTTATATATATAGGCACATATACATATATACAAAAAATATATATATATACACACGTGTGTGTATATATATATAAGTACATATATATTAATACTGTGAAGTCCTCCCTTTACCAGAACTAAAGACTGAAATCAACTGATTTGAAGCCATCCTGTTAGACCTGGCTGCAATAGCACGGTGAGGCCGTGTCTTGGATGATGAGAGTTCGGTTGAATATTCCTCACGCCCCTGATCGGTTGCGTTAATGTTTCCGGAGAATTCTATGGAGAAGCCCGGAATCGGTACAGCTAGCGAATGAGAATTTTACTAACACTAGCTGTAACCTTAACTGGAGTTCTCGGATAACTGCAATCGTAAATTACCCAAAAGCGGTTGGAGGGATCGCAACTGACCCCCAGGTATAAAAAATCAAGAATTTGGCGACTCGGGGCTTTTTTATGTAGGTGATCCGACCTCGTGAAGGCTTCCGCGATTTTTGACCGGAGCCACCTTTTCAGTGATTTCGTTCGGGAGACTCTTACAGTCCGCTCCCATAAGGAACGGCAGGATCTCGGACACCGAACGGGGGAGAGATTGGGTTTGCATTGCATCCTGGAAAGGCCTCCCCATCGTGGGAGATTATTTAATCTTTTTTTCCGACTGTGATTGCCATGGTAACTTTACACAATTATCAATCCTCTACATTTCTTCTTGTTTTGGGAGAATTAGAATCCCGCTGTATATGTCCCGTATTTACTCCAGAAAAAATAAAAGTGATTTCCAACTCTATTATGACTGTGATCCTATACATACATACACATACATGCATACAAAAAATATATATTATGCATATACAAATGTATTATATATATATATATATATATATATATATATACATACATACATATACACATCTAAATAAATAAGCTATACAAACACAGTCTTATATTTATATAAAGTCTATCTATATATACTGTATATACACACATACATATATATTTATACAAACATACATATACATACATACATATATATATATATATATATATATATATATATATATATATATATATATATATATATATACATATGTACGTCAATGCATATAAAATCAAATTAAAATTTATGAAATCCTTTAATCGATAAATGATTTTCTCTGATTACTTATACAATATGCCAGAGTCTCATCCAACCGTAATTAATAAATTTCAATAGATTCCAAAACAAAAGACGCTTTCTCGAACAAATTCAAAACTTTCTTTCTTTCATAGAGAACTGAAAGAAAATGATAAACTAATTTAAAGGTTTTTGTTTTCTCTGTGTGGAGAAGATTCGTTCTAGTTTTTCTCCGATATCAGAAACATTACCTTTCGTCTTGAGATGAAAAGAAAACCGTTCAATATATATTAATAATTGTCTTTGAGAAAAAAGAAACATTGGTGCAGAAAGGAAGATGTAAATGCTGTCACCTCCTTATGGCTGTAACTGAATCTCTTTTGAAACATTGCGCCATAAATTGTTCATCTAACATTTTTGGATTCGTCCCGGTGGACTAAAAATGATTTATTCGATAAGAAAATCAAGCTGCCGAAACGTATACATACATATATATAGACGTATATATACATATCTATCTATCTATCTATCTATCTATACACACACAGTGGACTCAGCTTAATGTGATCAATTTTGGACAGCGTGATTTTGATAATAACTGATTAATAACAATAAACGATACACAAAGTTAGATAAATTTACCATACCCCCTTTAATTACCAAGTACTAAATTTAAAAACCAAATGATAAAACAAACCTTATATTTATGTACTGTATATTATCCGTTAAAACATAAGAATTGTATACAAAATTAAAAAGAATTGATCCATTGTGAACTGTCTACCATTTTTTCTAAGAAGCTCATTGACAAATGGTTCGTCATCCTAATGAACCCGTCATAACGATTTAAAATTTCGATCTTTTGTTTTAACGTGAAATCATTTCGCTTTCTGACTTCCCTGTCGACAAGCTGCACGTGATCGAGCAAGGCATAAAATGGGAATACGCTCCTTCTCAGTTTTGATAATAATGTGTTGCCTTTAATGTGTTTGCCAACCATCGACCACCGGCAGGGTGTGCGTATTTCTGAAATATTCCAGGAACGTGTCATATTCCAGAAACATGTCCTTTGTCACTCCCCATTTTCCTAGGTTGAAGAGGAGAATCTCGGAAATTCAAACAGCCAAATGAAAGAAAAGAATGGGTTCCTTCTGAGTGGATTATGAATATTCCTTTGCCGGTTCAAATGAGGTTCGAAAACGGATCCCATGAAACGGTGTAACGATCTCATAAAGCGTTCCTTTTAACATACAAGTAAATAGAAGACATTCGTGACCGAGTGACGTCGATAACCATAAGCGATGGATAACATGAACCGCGATCCCATTAAGCGGAGTCCACTGTACACACACACACGCACACACACATATATATATATATATATATATATAAAGTAAAATTAATAATTGATTTGCTTGAGTGTAGGAGCTATTCCACAGGGGAATCAAATAATGTATATCGGTTCGATCCCAATAATGTTCTTTACTTAAGAATTCTACAAATAATTTCTTGGCAACAAGGATTTTGAACGGCCGACAATTGTTTTCAAACAATACCTGCCTCACCCTTAAAATAGCATCCATT
>CM063508.1:189161456-189168956 GCA_032207245.1 Pardosa pseudoannulata
TATATATATATATATATATATATATATATTATATATATATACATACATATATATATATATACATACATATATATATACATATATGTAGAGAAAGACAACGGCCAGATGCCATTAAATATATTTATTGAGGACGAACATTTACACAGGACAGAAACAAAGTTAAACATAAAACATAAAAACATATAGAGCCATCATATGAGCGTCATGCCGTCATGCCGTCATGCATGCCGCGTCGCTTAACTCCCACGCTTGCAGGTGGCGTCGTCTCCGTCAGCTTAGGTTACCCGGAGGGTCCATTATAGTGGGGGGAGGCTAGAGCGCAAATCCAACCCCACATATATATATATATATATATATATATATCTATACAAATATATATGCATACATATATATATACAAATACATATAAATCTATATAAATATATATATATATGTATATACACACACACACACACACACATATATATATATATATATATATATATATATATATATATATATATATATATATATATATATATATATATATATATATATATATATATATATATATATATATATATATATATATATATTACACTTATTTTATTAGACCTTTAGTTGAACATTCTCTTGTCTCAAAGATGGATTCGTTTCTCGTTGTTACAGTGTTATGTGTTCATTTTACGAGTCCTGCCAGAATTGAATGAATGATTATTCATAAATCCTTTTCTTTAAGTGTATTTTACTGTTTTAGCTAATATTTTGAGCAAAAAACACACAAAGAATCTAAGATATTTTTCCAGTGCTTCTGGACATCTTTACGTGAAAAAAGGATATCAAAGCTTTCATTCATTTCGAACCAACGGCTGAGCACGTGTAGCTTCAGGATTGCTACAGACACGTTAGGTACGCGTCATTTGGAAGCCGGGACCAAGCAACACGCTCCTAGAGGAACCTTTCCTCAACACGTACCTTAACTGTCATCAATGATCACGTGGAATCGTTGGTCGGCTCCAGCCTCGAACGCACGACCTTCCAGACACCTTTGCAGACTGAGATTCCTTTCACTGAAGAATCTAAGATTAATGCTATCAGTAGATAATATTCTAAAATTAGCTGGAGTGATCATCTTTTAAATGTTCACACTCTATTTTAACATTTTCGGAATATTTATTTCATTTCCCTATTTGCTAACGGACATCGTGCCGAACGATGGTCGATTGGTTAGGGTGCTAGCCTTCGGTACCTGAGTTCGTGGGTTCGAATCCCACAATGGCATGGATGTTCGGAATCGGCTTTAAGCTGTAGGTCCCGGTCTCATTAGCCGTCATGTTGCAAAAAGTAGACCGTAGCACAGCAAACCAAACCAAATGGGCATCGTGTTAAACTTACACCGTCCCTTCGATTTCTACTTTTGTATTATTTTTTTCTCGACAAACCTTTAAGGTCCCCGTATCTTCGAATTTCACAAATTTGCCTTCGATCCCCATTGTTTGCAAATAATCTTGACTTATGAAGAATTTGGCAAGTAAAGCCTTGATTTAATCATCATTAAACATTAAAATAGTTCCATTCACTGCTAATTCAAACAGCATGTTTGTGTATATATATATATATATATATATATATATATATGTGTGTGTGTGTGTGTGTGTGTAAGGAAAATTCTCAGGTATTTTCAAAACTTAAGGGCTAAAAATTCCCGCGTCCTTTTGCATTCCCCTTTTCAACCCCTCACCTAAATGGACCACTGGGGCTACCATTGACGCCCTACCGTTGACGTAGAAGGGGCTTGACCCATTATACCTCTACATGGCCCTAGCTGACTATTTAGGAATTTTCCAAACAAAAAGGTGATGCACATTGTCGTTGGGCAGATATTTTCCCACAGATGTTGACCCAGGTGTTAAGGGCCTTTTTACACATAACTTCATGCTAGCAGACCTCCCTGTTTGTCCTGTCCCTTTGATGAAGTGGGAACGCATCCTCCAACATTATCCTAATAAAGGTCTTCAGCTGAAACGGTGTCATTTTTATGGGCCATGACTGCAACCACCCATCGTGAAGTCCGTCTTATTACACACATATATAAATATGTTGTGTTTGTGACCTGGATATCTGATCTGTGAGTGATCTTCGTAATTTAAAAGTTAACTTTTTTTTTGTGTTAAAGCTTACGACCTATTTTATCGCATCTCCTCTTCTGCCCTACGTAACAACCGCAGGACAAATTGGAATTTCCATATCTAACTGAGTCTCCAATGCTGAACAAAATGCGAGAAGCTTTTCTTCTTCACCTCTTTATTCCCGAGACTCATTTCCAAGTTTCCAAACCTTTTGCATGCATATTCGATTTCGTCCATCTGCGAATATCCGTTTTTACCTTTCCGAACGAAAGAGAGAGGTTTTCCGGCTGATTACCTGGGTAGAAGCTATATTTCCGGGGGGAAATGACTCGAGCTGGGAAAGAACAAACAAAAAGTTAATTCTTCGCTAACAAAGAGGAGCCCACAGGTGTGGCATTCGAGCGAGAATTGATTCCGAATGCAATATCTTTTCAAAATTTTCTCGATCTGTTGATTCGTATCCCCTCAAAATTAAAGAACGCTCTATAAGAAGGATATATATATATATATATATATATATATATATCATTCTTATCTAAAAAGGGGGTTGTTGGAAATTGCGTGAGTTATAAATTGACTATAATTGCATAATTATAATTATATTTTAAAAAAGGAACTCTTTTATAATAATAAAATAAATGAAAAAGACCTACGCTTGCTTAATCTTTTGGAGTCATGCGGTCAGGCGCAGAGATCTTTCACGGGAAAAAGGATGACTCATCAAGCGTGAAAAATCAGTGAGCGTGCGGACAGGGAACTGTCAACACATTCCACGCTTAGTTTTGCGATGAATAAACGGAAATGGCGCAAGCGATGCCTGAAATGGAAATCCTAAACTAAATAAAGAAGTGTTTTTACTAAGGACTAATTATTGCATTTGCCTTAACACACGCACACATATACATACATACATACATACATACATACATATATATATATATATATATATATATATATATATATATATATATATATATATATATATATATATATATATATATATATATATATATATATATATATATATATATATATATATATATATATATATATATATATATATATATATATATATATATATATATATATATATATATATATATATATATATAGTCTTTGTGTTTTCGATATCTTAATATTCTTAAATATATATATGTGTATAATATATATATCTGTAAATACGTATGTATATATACGTATGTAAATACGTATGTATATAGTGGACTCCGGTTAATGGGATCGCGGTTCATGTTATCCATCGCTTATTGCGATCTAAATCACTTCGTCCCGATTTTCTATATCCACTTGTATGTGAAAATGATCGCTTTATAAGATCGTTACGTCGGTTAATGTTATCCGTTTTCGAACCTCATTTTAACTGGCAAAGGAATATTCACAATCTATTCAGAAGGAACCCATACTTCGCTGTTGTTTGAATTTTTGAAAATACTCCCTCTTCCAACAAGGGGAATAGGGAATGATCAAAGGAGTGGGGTATGACACGTTCCTGGAATTTTTCAGAAATACACACACCTTGCTGGTGATCCATGGTTGTCAGATAAGCAGAAGGTAACCCATTCTTATCGGAACTGAGAAGGAGCGTATTCCCATTTGATGCCTTGCTCGCTTACGTGCAGTTTGTCGATAGGGAAGCCAGAAAGCGAAATGATTGAACGTTAAAACAAAAGATCGAAATTTTAAATCGTTATGACAGGTTGATTACGATGAAAAACCATTTATCAACGAGATTCTTAGAAAAAATGGTAGACAGTCAACAATGGATCAAATTTTAAAAATTATGCATACAATTCTTATGATTTAAAGGATAATACATAAATGCAGGATAATATAAGGTGTGTTTTATTCATTTTGTTTTGAAATTTAGTAAGTGTGAATTAAAGGGGGAGGGTAAATTTATCTCGTTTTGCATATCGTTTATTTTTATCAAAATTACGGTGTCCCAAGCTGATCCCATTTAGTGGAGTCCACTGTGTATATAAATATATATATATATATATATATATATATATATATATATATATATATATATATATATATATATATATATATATATATATATATGAATAGATAGATAGATATAGATATACCTACGTATATGGATATATGTGTGTGTGTGTACATGTATATATATGTACACATTTATATGATTATGTTGCTTTTGCGTTCTGGATGTCTTGATACTCTTAAATATATATTTGCGTGTGGGTGTATATATATATATATATATATATATATATATATATATATATATATATATATATATATATATATATATATATATATATATATATATATAAACTAAATATTTTAAAAAGTTAGAGCCTTATTACGCATGCTTGATTATTCTGCTCATATCTGAACTTTTTATTTAAAATTGAATAAAAAATGAGTGATAAAATAAATGAAGTTTGAGCTCCTAATGTACTCTTTTCCAAAGATTATTTTTAGTTCATTTTTTCTCCAAGAAATTTAAAGAATTTCGTCCAAACTGTATTCGAATGTTTGAACACATTCTTTATTAAGCCAGGTGAGGTTTTTGCAAAGTAAAATAAAATAAAATTCAAAATTCTGTCAAAAAATGAAAAAAAAAATGAATAAAAAACTAAATTGTTCGTTTTATGTATTTTTAACTTCAGAAATCGAAATTAACTTTCAAAAGTTTCTGAAGATAAAGGACTTAAAGAATAATTTCCATATGTAATGAATAATTTAATTGCAAAATAAAAACAAATATAATTTAGAATTTTTGCATTAATAGAATTAAAGATATGTTTTATGGACCAAAATTTTATGCTTTACGTAACATATCACAGCAAAAGTCTCTAGTGAATAAGTCTCTAGTCGCTCTAATATCGGAATGACTACAATATGTAAACTTTTCATCCAAATTTAACGACTTTTTCACATGATTCATTAGAAATAATTTAAAGAAGCTTAGATGTCATACTTTGTGTCAAAAATTAAGCGAGATACAAAACAGGAATAATGACGAGATTGTATTTCCGAAGAATCTCGGGATTCTGAAGACAATCCAGGCCGAAAAGGAGGGATTAAATCATTGATTTTGTAAACGAGTTGTCTACCAAGTACAGTCATCCCTCGTTTTCCGCAGTTAATTGGGAAAGCCTTCTGCGAAAGCTGAAAAACCGAGGAGTAGGATTTGCCCCTAGGAATTTTCGTGTATGCGGGTACACGTATGTTTTAAATATGTAAACAGGATTTATACTTTACACACTTAAGACAAAAATGACAACAGTATACGTATTTACTTTAACGTGTCAGTGCTAATTAATAAGGTTCATTACAAAACCTCATAGAGTAATAGACATTAATCAACATTGATTTCTGAGAGAGTCGGAGAGTCCCGTGTGGGTGTCGGAGGAGAGGCTCTCGCTCGACTCGTAGAAGTTTTAGGCTCACTCGGAGACTCTTCTGCTGGAGGCGCTGACGGTAGAGCCGGGGGGGGGGCTTTACCTCGGAGAGAAACAGGGTGATGAGTGGTTGTTGCCTTTGTTTTTCTTTTTCCTTCAAAATTCCCCTGTACAAGGACATAACTCCGTCAACGCGATGGCTGAACTCGAATGCTCGAACCCTATTGTCGTCAATGTCTTGTGCAAATTCTTGCCTTGTTCCAAATTTTCCAGGGTAAGGCCACGCTTTTCAGTTTGTTCTTCGTCTTCGTCTTCCTTTTCTTCCTCACTTGCAGACTTTGCCATCTCAAGAGCACGTGGCATGTACTCTGAGTCAACTCATCTCTTTGTCTGACATGCAGGGATCCTTCTCTCTCGCGTATCCACATGAAACAACACTCCTTTCCACAATGTGGCTGCCGACATCATTGTATCTTTTCATATTTATTTTTGAATGAATATTTTGGGAAAACCCGCAAAGCACTGAAGACGCAAAACATGAAGAGCGAAGTGGCTAGGGAACACTGTAAAGTCTTATTTACCCGGTAAAAACAAAGAAGAACTTTACTTACAGAGGGAAATGGGGCACAGCAGACAAAAAAAAGGGGGGGAAACAAACCACCATTAGCTCAACATAATTAAACCCGAAAGCAAATTTTGTTACAGCCCCCGAAAATAATTCTTTTTCGAAGCATACTTTTTATTTTTCGAAACCACCCAAAGGATGTTTTTCATATAAATTTTATTATTTTTTTTTAATCTGTAGCAAAATTATTTCCAAGATTGCAGTAAGTTTGATTTTTGCTGGATAATATCATGTTAGAATAAATTTGACACTTCAAACGTCTACAGGTTAGTCTGCAGCTAAACGTCTACAAGTGAGGCGGAACATAAAGCGACCACACCTTTGCAACGCTATTTTGCTGCAAATCTGTGGCAACATTGTCATCCCAACCTTGAAGAAAGTGAAAATTCTTATATTTGCTGCAGTCCTGTTTCAAACTTTCAGACTTGTCATGCTGAAATTGCTGCAAGTTGGCAGGCTTGCAAAGCGAAACTGCTACAAGTTTGCAGCAAACTAAATTTGCTATTTGGGTTAGTCATTATTCAGAAACCCTTTTCATTGGCTACAGTAACATAATTTACTTTAAAGTACATTGCTAAAGCAAATAAAAACCAGAATTTCATGTAAATTTCAAGTGTATTTAAAATGTTATTTTCAGCTGAATGTCATTTGTTTTACCGTGAAAAGCGTTATAAAACGAATTTATGAACACGCATTTATTTCTCGGAAGGAGTCAGCTCTGAATTTGTTTACGACGTAACGCAACCTGTAAAATGGAATTTGTGTCGACTTAATGAATTTTTTATCCCTTTTAAGTGGAGCCGGAATTTAAGGCGCTAAATGGATTCCATAATAATTTACACCTTTAGCAGAAAATAGAACATTTCTCTTTCTACATGCCTTTCACAATACAAGTACTTTTCGCAAAAATCTAATTCGATTAGAATAGTGAACCTTTGAAAATGCCAACCTAAATATATAAATACAGTGTAGTATAAAGAATATTGTTAGATTAAAAAGAAATATCTATAGGTTTATCGAATACAGTACAATTTTTGTTATCCCCTAAACTCTTTCAGTTTTTAAAAGAGATTGGTTTTTACCCTCCCATCTGAATTGTGTTCTTCATTGCTGTTTTTCGGTCATTAAATTCATCTTTGTAGAAGTAATTTAAATTTGAACTATTTGTTTGGCACAATATGTCCCAGGATGACAGAATCCCATAAAACCCCCTTCAACCAACCAACCTTGTATAAGGTATTAATTTCTACTATTTTATAGCCTTATGTTTCATTTGGTGGATGCATTTTTTTTAAAGAAACTGCAAAATATCTGCAAGTATTAAACGTCTTTTCCTTCTATGCGAACCAATGCCCTTTAAGAACTCTTGTAATTG
>CM063508.1:189173956-189211456 GCA_032207245.1 Pardosa pseudoannulata
TTTTTCTTAAGCGTGCCTCTCTATGCAATTGTCTATTTGCTTTGTACGTAGTTTATTCTAAGAATAGGAGGCTTTTATGTTTTCACTCGAATGAATTGCCTTCGAAATATCTTGTTATGGTAATTATTATAAAATAGGATTGGATGGTAAATGGACAGTTTAAAATGCATCTGTTGCAAATGACAGAAACAGCTAAATATCTTTTAAGAGGTAATATTTAGTCTTCTTTGTCATAGTCGACCCAGAAAATGGATTGCCTTAATATATATATATATATATATATATATATATATATATATATATATATATATATATATATATATATATATATATATAATTTTAAAAAGAGCTAAACTGGCCTAGCATTGTGTAATCTCGTTATCTTTTCCGGGACTTAGGCACCATTACTTTGGATACCGAAAAATCCCTTAATTCGAATCCCCTAACGGGTAAATTCAGATAAAAAGTAAAAGAAGAAATAAAGTATTCTCGTTATTCCAGAATAGTTCCAAGTTGAATATTAGAGAGTCAATTTCCCACATCTCTGCAAAAGGTTGAAGACAGGAATGCTCATGCCGGGTTGTTTGTAGGTTTGGCTATCTTAGATAGCAGTTTTAACTTTCCAAGCGTTTACACCAGTGTCGTAGCAGTGCTTGAAGATGACAGCTCTCAATTCTGTAGGAGACTGTGAGGCGAGGTCTCTGGTAAAGTTTTTGGACATAAGAAAGGGCCATTTATAAAGCGTTGTGACTGGCAGTACGTATTCGATAGCGATCTTGTTGAGCACTGTCGCATTTGGCAGAACGTTTACCTGTTCTTCCATCCGAGGAATCTTCTGTCTGGTCATCATTTTCCAAAATACGGAAACATATAGATTGCGACACCTTATCTTCATTTTAAGGAGGAAAACAACGATTGTTTATGTTAAGAAGTGGCTGAAATACTGGCAGTAGCGATTGCAAACAATCTTTCTTGGTAATTATGTTTTGTTTCCTTTTCGGGGCTGTTGAAAATTTACTTACTGGACGACCTTAGCCTATCCCTTACCAATTTTTGAAAAAGGGTATTATATATTTCACTAATTATAATATGTTTCTATTAATTGTGAGAAAAACTATTAATATATATTTTTATATGAATTTATTCGCTTCAAAATATTTCTCCGCCATACTATGCAATTATTAGTAAATGTGTTTTTCCTTTCCTGATGAAAGGAAAACCAACACGTTTGTTTAATTATATGCTATTTCAGCTCTCGAGTGAAATTTCTCGTGAAAATATTTAAGAAATATTTCAAGTGACAAGCGTTTTATTTTTATTTCCGCCATTTACATCGTCCGTACTGTAATTCTCGTGATGTGATATCGATATTATGTTAAGAACATAACTGATTTTTAAAAACTTTTATTTCTTTATAACTTCTTTGTACATCATGCATACATTTCCCAACTTTCAACGTAAGTGGTTGCTTTTTTCAGTTATGTCTATTCTTTGGGTTTATTTAATTTTAAAGAAAGGTTTCCGGTGTAGATATTTTTAATGCTAATGATAATAAAAGAAATATCTGTTGAAAATGCTAAATTAAATTGATTTTTTTTGGAGAAAATGAATGAGGTTTTTGATTCTACCCCTTAATCTTAGATTATTTCTCTTTTTTATTCATATGACATAATTTTATAGTTACTGATTTTATATTTTCGTCCTTTTTCATTTATTAACTAAAACAATAGTTGATTTGATTAGAGCTGCTCACAAAATTGATGAATATTTTTTTCCGTTGAATATATCAGTTGTTAAATAAGTCGTCAGAAAAGCTTAATATTTGTGATACAAGTGACGAAAACTTAAAAATGAACACATAGTTTAATATTTGTCACTTAAACGTATTATTAAATAAATGAATATTAAAAGTAGAAATACTTAATAGGACAAAAGGCTACGTATTCAAGTATTTTAAATCTGATAACCAGTGATAAATATTCAGTACTTACGTCATAATTTTTTGACGTTTTCTTAGATCACGAAGATTTTCATATTCAGCTTTTCTAACAGGATCATAGCGGCCAAACCTATTTTAAAAAATGAATAATAAATATATTAGGAACGTCACAATCTCTTTTTATACTTCAAATGTTATGAAATTTAATTTTCTTGAAAATGAATTTATTAAAAGTATTGAATACTTTTTTCTTTACTTTAATTTAGACGTAGGTATACAAAAGGTGCGTAGTTGGCGATATTCCTGTAGTTATGTCATTTTCCTAACAGAAAAAGATGTCATTCACTCCTTAACATACAAGTGAAACGGACTCCGATGAGACCGAAAACTACTATTTAGTTCTGGCTCATCGGAACAATTTTGGCTACAGATGCATTGCAGACAACTTGTTTTTTTTCGCCAAATTGTGCGGCTCTATGAGGCGATGAGTGGATGGGTGTGTTTGCCCTGACTTTGGTGGAGGAGTAGGGTAGCTCCGATGTGTTCTTGCACCCCCTTTGGGGCACGTGATTTCTAACGTGAATACCCGGCACTATTCGAGAAATTTGCATGTTAGCTGTTCTTTTGGTTTTAGTAATTTGGTTATGGTGGGTGAAGTTATTTCGGTTCTTACTTCAGGATATTCTTAGTCCTGAGGTGGGTTTTGCGTTTGATTCTAAACGAATCATTTGGCGATTTTTCAAAATACGCGTTTTTCTGTTGGTCGGAAAAAAAAAACATGGTGGCGTAACATTTAATGACTTTTAGTATACTAATGTACAATAATTAATTAACAGCCTAAATTATGATTTAATATAATGCTGCACGACTGAGACAGATTTTGACGTCTCAGACTTCAACGTCTACTTTGCCACATTAGGTAACTGACGTCATTTTATGTCAAAGCGTTAAACACCAATTTCAATTACAGAATGTTCTTTGGATGTTTTCTAGGCAATGTTAAACTGAGTGGTTATCCCGTTAAACCTAGGAAAAGCTGACATAGTTTCTACTCGAAATCTTCGCAATCTTCTTGGAATTTCAATCTTTTTCTTACCTTTCAATTGTAAATACTTATTTACCTTTTTATATCTTTTCATTTCTTCATTTGTGTAACTATTTCAGGTTGAAACAGTGTAAGAGGATTTAAAAGGCTTAGTAATTTTTAAGGTGCGTCATTTTATCAAGCAAAAAACGTTTGTCAAAATTGTACAGCCACATATTAATTCGGGTGAAATACTTTACAAAAGCTACATTCTGATAATAAGATTGAGAAATTTTTTCCCTCTGCATGTAAGATGCTAATATCGACAATTTATACCTAAAACCCTTCATCATTTCTACGAACTAAAAAAAATAATATAAAATTAAAAACCTCTATCCAACTTACAAGAATTTTAAGTTAGCCCACTTCATTTTTATGTTTCCAGATCTTACAGGATTTTCAATATTCAATGGCAAAAAGTTTTTAAATCTATCACAAAGTTTTAAATCGCAGATTCGCTTTAATGCAACCTTCAAATCAGAAGTTTGATTAAAGAATGAATTCAAAAATGGAACAGGTCTCGTATTGCCACCCATCGAAACCGTAATTCCTTCTTCGTTCATTGTTGCCATTATTGTGTTATTAGTGTTTGAATGTTGTTATTGTTCCATCATTCGGAAAGTAAAGAAATTAGTAGCTATGACCCACGTGTGTGTATACTTGTATATTATGTATAAATAAACATATATATATATATATGTAATTGTGTGTGTGTGTGTTTTCCCTAGACTGGATATAGACGCTATTGCAACCGTTTAAGTTAAGTTAACCGTTTAAGTTAACCGTTGCAAGTTAATACTTTTACTAGCTGCTTTGCACCCAGCCTTCGCTCTGGGTAAGTAAGGTTCCAAGTACAGTTTTAGAACAACTACTATAGATAAAAGTAGTAATAAAAATATTAGAACAACCTTTTATGCTGCAAATTGCCCATGAATATAAGTTTATTAACAATAAATAGTGCACATGCGTGAGTGGGATTTGTAACCTTCCTCCATGAATTCCTGATCAAGGATCTGAGGTCCTCGCTTTCCAAATGACGACATGATTGTATACTGCAATTCTTATGGAACCCTACACCACTTCCGAGATATATATGTGTAACGATTGCTTCTTTAATGCAAGTTAAAGGGAAAGATCCAACAATTTTTTAACTTATCCCTTGTTAATAGTGCTTAATTCCATTTTTATTGAATGAAGTACTATTGACTTATTAATTATTGAAGGCATCCCTATTTTGAAGGAAAATGGCCCCAACTCCTTTCAAATACTAATAAATCATTTTCTCTCGTGTGTCATCAAAAGATTAATATGGGATTTCGAAAGTGTATTTCATGAAATTGTAAGTATGTTTCTATTACTCAGTTGATATCGCTAAATATTTGCTGCAGTGCAAGACGTGGTTCAATTTTATTTTTCTGTGACAAATCGAGTGACATATTTTCAACCTGAGACTTGACAGAGACATCCATGAGTCACACTTTTCATGATCTTACCAAACCATTCTACCTCCGTGTAGTCCTGAAAAGACCATCTGGCTTCTTTAACTGCAGTTTAAAAAGTAGAAAGATGGGGCCTGAAAAGTTTTTGACATTCCTATAGAAGTCGGATAAAATTCTATTAAATACTGCACCAAAGAAGTATTTTGTAAAAAATTGTAATGCACTTTTTGGGATTTCCCATGTTGGAATGACGCTGATAGATTAACAAAAATTTTTTGAATAAATTATTTCATAAAACCCTTTTAAAAGCATGCGAAATATATTATAGACTAAATGCTCGTAATCAGTAAAATAATCGAATAACTATCAGATCTATCGTTGTTATATATATATATATATATATATATATATATATATAAATTATTATTTTAAATTATATATATTTTAACTCCATTTTTTAATACCACTAATAGAGCAATTTATCGCAACGTCACGAACTACTATAATGCCCTTCCCATTCATTTTCATGTTTACAACAGCCAATAGACAAACAATAAACTGCCCTTCCGTTTGAAACTAAAGCCAGAATTGTCATAATTTGAGGATTTGCCCTACTGCGTGAAATCGCCTTATAGATAATTGTCGATATTGAAATTTCTTCCAATTATTATATTATTTCAACTTAAAAATGTAGGCATACTTGCATGGCTCAGCGGACTTTAAGGGCCGGCCTCGCTAAAGTCGTTTAATGCTAACCGCGATTTAATCTCTGTTTAAACGGAGAATCGCTTAGTAGCATTGGTTGGCGCCATGGTTAAGCAGTTAAATGACTTTGGTGAGACCGGCCAGTGAAGCAAGAATTTTTAGGATCTTAGTGACACTACAAGAGCTTTCGCCTGCGTGTCACGAGTTTAGGAATATTGAAATTGGGCAAAGCGTTCGTTTCATAAATGCAACTGGATCCATGGGGAATGGAATAAATTTTACATTTAAAGAAATATTTCCGATGAGATAAAATTTTGAAAAAGAGCTTCATGGCTTCATGTTTTTTGGGAGTCTAAATGACTATCATGATATTAAATGACTATCATGGTTGTAATATCAAAATATATATAAGGCGATTTCACGCAGCAGGGCACATCTCAACTTATGACAATTCTGGATTTAATTTCAAACGGCAGGACAATTGTTTGTTTTTTTGCTGTTGTAGAAATGACATGAAAATGAATGGGAAGGGCATTAAAGTAGTTCATGGCGTTGCTACATGTCTGGATAATTAAGCAACGGTGAGAGTCGCCGTGCACCAATGAAAACGCAACATCTCGTTTCGTCGCCAAACCAGTGTATTTAAGTTTCGCCAAGACATAAAACACACCACCGTAGAATAGGTAACCATGATTGCACAGACTGTAACACGCAATAACCTCTTTTATCAAGTAATTTTAACTTTTAATGGTCACAATAATTTTTTTTACTACGAATTAAATAAAGTTTAAGCTTATTTTCCCATAAAGACAGATCTACCCGAAATGCTTATAAGAAACTAGAGGTGGAACCTATTTGAAAAGAAATTCAAATTGTTTATTGTTTCAATAAACCAACAACCTGAAAAAGCCATTAAAATTAAGAGTATAACATGGCAGAAGTTTGAATATTTCAAAATTTCTATATTATATATTGATAACATATAATTGTATTGTAAATTTTTCTTTATTTGATCAAAAACAGTTTTTTCAAAGCAATCGTTCGTACAATCCATCTGAACAATCAAGGAATAGACAAATTACACGTTATAGTGTGTGTTTATTGTGTTATAATCTGTGCAATCATGGTTGCCTATTCTACGGTGGTGCGTTTTATGTCTTGGCGAAACTTAAATACACTGGTTTGGCGACAAAACGAGATGTTCATTGGTCAACGGCGACTCTCCACCGTTGCTTAATTATCCAGACGTCTTTGCTACAAATTGCTCTATAGAGAGAGCAAATACGATAAACTAACTCTATGAACAAGCTACAAGCTGAGAAAAGTAAGTTAAGTGTCTCCCTGCGGCCGAAATTGCTTCCGCGTGATCAAAATTCATAATAGGATACTGTGATAAACAGTGTAATATACGTGGGACATTTTGAACATCTTCTTTTTTAAAATTATGTAAATACTGATGTTTCTGTGCCCTAGTAAGTAATAATAATGTAAAAAATAAAAGAAAAATTACAAATATAATAGGAACATTTTAAGAATTAATCAAATATTTCGTGAGATCAATCTGAATGTATGATATAGAAATGGCTGTATCCCAGTGTACGGTACGCTATTTTGGCGATTTTTTTGGCGCCCTTTCTCGGGCGATACTTATTTTCTCCTTGTCAACTTCCCCCTTTCTCTCCCGTTAAAAGATGGTAACCTCGTTCTCTCCTTTGGTTTGTGTGCGTTATCGGATCCTCTTTGGAGTAACTTGCGCAATAAATCATGTGATTTCATGATGATCTAATTCTTGTTTGATCCAATTATATTAAAAGTTGTAGGAGGTAAGTTTGAATTTCAACACTTTTTGCCGTTCATTTAACGGTTTTGCAGCTTGCAACATTTCAATCTGTTTTTCACCAGTGGAGTGGTTAAGTTCTGCATTCTCTTCAATCGTATTTATTTCAAAAACTTTATTTGTTCTAATTTTATAGTATTTAAATTTCTTAATTAGTATTTGTTTTTAATTTTATAGTATTTAAATTTTTGTAATTTCTATTTGGCTTTAAGTTTTAATTTCTGGTTTTTAAAATTTTAAGTATAATGGCTTTTTCGTCTTTGTCTGGATCGGAACAAGACCGAGTGAATTTGAGATTTTTTTTTTTAATTGGAAAAGAAAGGTAAATTGGATGTTGTTAAATATTGTATGGCTTAGGTACTTTGGCTTGTGCTTCGCGGAGTCTTGTTTCGCCAATAGTCGGCAAAAACAAGATGGCGGACAAGGAGCGTACCGTTTACTGGGAATTAACCATAGAAATAAAACAAGTTTATATATATTTTGTCACTATAGTTGGTGGAAGCGACGCAGGCCATATTTTTTGCCAAATTACCTCGTTACGGCCCTGTAATAGTGAATCTAAACCAACAAAATTTCATCAAAATCAGCCCAGCCGTTTTGGGAGAAGTTCTAATACAAACACACGGACAGAAGAATTTTATATATAAAAATATATATGTTTACACTCACGCACAAACAAACACACTATATATATATGTGTGTGTGTGTGTGTGTTCTGGATGGCTTGAGCACACAATGAACTACTCAGATTTACAAATACGAACATTTTATTGAAACATATAGATAGGTTAAACATCCAAATCCCTTCTGGATTAACATTTTAGTAATAATCATCAACAAAACAAGGAAACTCAAGTGCCGTCTGCACTTAACGACCATGCTCGTTTGCGTCCGTCTATATCTCTGCGTTCCACTGAGCAGAGTTGCTGTTGCCAAAACGCAAAAGAAAAACTTCGCTCTCTCGGAGTAAATACGCCTCGCTGAGCATTGCCAAGGGTACCATGCCTACATTTATATACATACATACATATGTAAAAATATATATATACTCATATATATATATGTATATATGTATATATGTGTGTATATGCATATATATATATATATGTGTGTATATATGTATATATATATATAATATATATATATGTGTGTATATATGTATATATATATATATATACAAGTATATGTATATGTGTATATATATATGTGTATATATATATATATATATATATATATATATATATATGTGTATATATATATATATATATATATATATATATATATATGTGTGTGTGTGTGTGTGTTTGTGTATATATGTATGTATCTGTATGTATCCATATTCATATAAAATATACATACATATATATATATATATATATATATATATATATATATACTTATATATATGCATATATACAAATATATATATACATATATATGTGTTTGTATATATATATATATATATATATATATATATATATATGTGTGTGTATATATGTACATATATGTGTGTATGTATATATATATATATATATATATGACTATATATATATATATGTGTGTGTGTATATATATGTACATATATGTGTGTATATGTATATATATATATATATATATATGCAGGTATGTGTAAATGTGTATACATATATATATATATATATATATATATATATATATATATATATATATATTCATATAAATATATACATATACACATACATATATATATATTTATTTAAATATATGCATATACACATATACATACATAAATACAAATATATATATATAATGTTTATATATACTTATATACTTATACACACACATATATATGTATATATAACGTGTGTACATATATTTACTGTCACGATTCTTACATTTCCTTCCACTTCCATATTTCTTGATAAAAAGATTTAATCCTAACCCTTTATCAAACTCTATACAAAAATCGCAATGAATGTTTCTGAACTAACTTCAGATAGTTTACTGTGCAAATATCTTTTTTCCAAATAATAATAATAATAAGAGCTCGTAAATGCCCAATTCGTAGGAAAGTGGAGAGAAAGTAAAACTTCAATTCCTCGAACGGAGTACATTTTCTGCTCTATTTACTTTTTCCTTCTAGAAACGGGAATTTTTGCACTTTTTTTACGGAACAAAACTGTTGTGTATAGTTAAAATGATTCTATATATACCCAGAAAGTTTTAAAAGAGTCTGCGAAATCGACATAAAGTTTAGTATTTCAGAAAAAAACGTATGTGAAAAGGAGTTTAGTTTTGAACATATTGAAGGAGTTGTTCATTGCCCGTGCTAACTGGGTAATGAAGAATCCTGAGCGACACCATTGAAAAAACAGCGAAGTTCAACAGAGAACTTGAAATTTATTAAGATTAATATGAACGTCTTTGCAAGACAAGAACAAAGCATCACCGTTGTCATACGAATTTCTGTCAACGGCGAATGATCTTGCGAATTCTTTCCCATGAGACCCATAGCTTACTCAGCGTTTGGCAACCATTGAGACTTTGAAAGAGTGAACCATTTTTTCTACAACATTTCGAAATACATGTATATAAATGTGTGCATATACGTATGTGTGTACATATATACATATTTCTAGGTATATATATATATATATATATATATATATATATATACACATATGTATGTATATATATATATATATATATATATATATATATATATATATATATATATATATATATATGTATATATATATATATATACACAAATATTTATGTATTTATATGTGTGTATATGTATATATAGATGAGTGCGTATACGTATGTATGTATGCATGTATATCTGTGTATTTGTATTAATACACGTATATACAGATATACAGATTTGTATGTACAGTATATACCGATTTGTATATATGTGTGTATATATATGTATATATTTATATGTGTAGACGCAGGTATGTATGCAATACATATATGAATATATATGTATATATATATATATATATGTATGCAATACATATATACGTCTTTATGTATTTGTATGTATATTTATATATTTGTGTGTGTATATACATACATATTAATTTTTAATATGAATAATTAAATTATAATCGAAGCATACGTGAAAATACTCTTTAGGTTTTAAGGGAAAAGAAAGCTACCACTGCAACGACGATGGAATGGATCTCACTCATGTCATAGTTGCTTGACATTGTGCAGCACATTGGGTTGAGAGGAATGTTAGCTGATAATTAATCTTGCAGCATAAAAACAATTATAACACTGTACTGAGAGTCGGTTAAATACCTTTGGGTTGCTAAAGGTTAAATATGCTATTAATGTGTATATATATTCGTGAGTGTGCGTGTATATAAATTTATATATACTGTGTATATGTATATATGAATATACAGAGTGTTTAAAAATTGACCGGTATTTTTAAAAAACAATAAAGACTAAAAAACAGGGATAGAAGTACGCAATTTATTGTAATATGCTTCAGACAATAGTAAATATTCAGGCAGACAAACTTTCAAAATCAGTTAAAATGTTCCACAACAGATGGTGCTGCAGTCTGGAAAAATCTATACTACGATATTTTTTAGATATGTTCAGTAATAATAGGGCGTATTCTCAGAACGAAATGGTCAGAAATCCGTGTCAACGTCTAAGGCGTCTAATAGGCTTCCCGTGCAGAACAGATGTACTGCTCGAGGTATTCAATTGTTTCTGGATAGTGTTTCTGGATAGGTACACCTGGTCTTTTAAGAGTCCCCGCACAGAGATATATCGCAGTTTAGATTTTTCAAGACAGCTTTAGATCTGTTGTGGAACATTGTAACTCATTTTGAAAGTTTGTCTGCCTGAAAATGGACTATTGTCCCAAGCACATTGCAATAAACTGTGTATTTCTTTCACTGTCCGTTTAGTTTTTATTCATTTTTCAAATATAACGGTCATTTTTGAAATACCCTGTATATGTGTATATATGTATACATATGTATATATGTGTATATATGTGTATATATGTATATATGTGTATATATGTATACATATGTGTGTATATGTATATATATATGTGTGTATGTATATATATATATATGTGTATATATGTATATATATGTGTGTATATATGCATATACATGTATATATATGTAGGTGTGTATATGTGTATATATGTGTATATATGTATATATGTGTATATGTGTATATCCATGTATTTATGTATATATGTATAAATATGTGTATATATGTGTATATGTATGTATATATGTATATATTTATGTTCATATATGCATATGCATGTATGCATGTATATATATATATATATATATATATATATATATATATATATATATATATATATATATACTGTTCATATGCATGTATATATATGTATATGTATATATATATATATAATGTTCATATGCATGCATATATATGTATATATGTATGATATATGCATATATGTATATGTCTGTTTGTATATAATACATACAGAATATTTAAGAAAGTTTGCATGGATTGGGCTATTATGAACCTTCGCAGGAATACATAAAAATGAAATACTTATCCTACTTCGTCCTATACTTCTTCGATGCATAATTTCGAAGACAGTATTATATTTTTAAAACTTTAATTACATATCTTTTGTGTGTTAAGCCACTCGGAAACTCAAAGCACGCGATTGAGTTCTTTATTACTTCCCAAACTCAAAGTGGCTTCATTAATAATGGCCCCGTATTCTAGTATTGGATTTGATATCCACCTTTGCATCGTAAGTAGATGGCACGTAAGAGTGAAATGAAAGCAAGCAATTACAGAAAGAAAGCCCATTTTCGAAGCAAATCTCGGCCGCTTTTCGAATTCGGTATTTGTCGATTGTCCGCAGAATTCGAGTTACTCTCTAGAGATCAGTCGATAAACTCGGGATCAGAATCAATAGGGAAGTTTTCCGAAGAAATAGGAAGCGTAGAAAAATATTTCTGAGCGTGTTCTCTTGAGGTTCGAACTAGATTCTCGAAAAATGAATTTTAATAATTAAATAAATTAAGAATTTTATATAACAGATTTTTCTCAAATTATTAAAGTACAACTTTCTCCTTTTAGAAATGTAGTTGTACTTATTTGTTTAATAATTTTAAAATACAGTGGGCTCCGCTTAATTTGATCCTTTTGGACACCGTGATTTCGATAACAATAACCGATTGATAATGATAAACCGTATGCAAAATGAGATCAATTTACCCCCCCCCTTTAATTCACACGTACTATATTTAAAAATATAATTTAAAAAACGCACCTTATATTTGTGTACTGTATATTATCCCTTAACTCATAAGAATAGTATATATAATTAAAAAATGATTATCTGTTGACTGTCTACCATTTTTTTCTAAGAAGCTCATTGAGATAAATTGTTCGTCATCATGTTTTTTAACGTCATCGGAGCGGTGTTGTACTCCCCGTTTCGACACTTTCGATGCTTTTCTTATTTCAGCACTTGTAGGAAGTGTCTTGATATCCAGAGATTCTTCATCTGACTCATCAGTTCCAGCCTGTTTTCCTGTGACAATCTGACAGACTTCATATTCTGTTAATGTGGAAGCTACTGGAATGTGTCTACGTATTTTCATTTCTTCCAGTATGATCATCACGAGTTTTCAAAATTTTGCACAACAGAGGCTATGTTTCGATGACTATGTTGCATTTGGAAATTTCCTAAATGGTCAGCTAGGGCCATGTAGGTTTATAATGGGTCAGGCCCCTTCTCTGAGGGCGTAAACTGTAGCCCTAGTGGTCCATTTAGGATAGGGGTTAAAAAAGGGAATGCAAAATGACGCTAGAAAATTTAGCCCTTAAGTTTTGAAATCCCCTGAGAATTTTCCTTACATATATATATCATTAAATTGAATATTTAATGTTAGTTTATTAAAGAGATACATAACAAATGTCTACAAAAAATTTTAGACATTTTAGTGTGAAATAAAAAAAATTCTGGAAACTCGAAAAGTAGTTACAAAATCATGATATATTTATGTTTATCATTCTTGAGAACCCTTAAACAAATACGAATATTCTGTGAGTTACATATTTTTGAAGAATAATTTGTAAGTCAAATATTAATTCATTGTGTGAAAAAAAAAGCTTTTCAACGTATCAGCAGCGAACAAATACTTTGCGAATTGTTTCCTGTCGGATCCTATTTGATTACATTTGCTAATTAAATTCCACTTCTTTTCTGCAAATACATCTGATGAAATTAGGTGTAGAACATGCAAATGAATTTCGTCCCATATTTTGACGGCTGGATGCCAGAAATTAATTTAATTTTCCCTTTTCAGCTAAACACGAGGGATTCTGATCCAAAGAAAGTATTCTATAATTAAAACTCGTCAGCATATTTGGCGACGAGAATCTGATTAAACACCCGATGCGTCCAAAAATGTCTCAAGTTAGTTGACATCACGGGATAATCACCTTTAAGACGTCAAATGTTCTGTCAGTAAATACTCAAAACCGTGTTAATTACAGAAACGGACGTTTACAAGCATTAACTCCAGATAACTGAATTCCGAATTATTTTAAAGTAGTCTGTATTTATAATCAGCTGACTCAATTATGTAAATGCCTAATTTGAGATTCAAGCACAAGTTTCAGTTATCCTTTTTTTTTAACGTTTAACCGCGGAACTGGAAGTGATACGATAAAGAATTGAAGTAGACAATGTCAAAAATCTCACTTCGCGATATATAACCTGGTTTATATCGCGATTCAACGATATGTCATTATAAGAGACTCCATTTTTATTACATTTTAAGCTTGTTTTACATTATATC
This sequence comes from Pardosa pseudoannulata, assembly GCA_032207245.1. NCBI lineage: Eukaryota > Metazoa > Arthropoda > Arachnida > Araneae > Lycosidae > Pardosa > Pardosa pseudoannulata. The sequence goes on from CM063508.1 coordinate 189,187,785, forward strand.
ATAGTACAATTTGGCTAAAAATCGTACATCGTGATATAACTAACTAGCTTTATATCACGATTCAACAATAGATCAGTATAACAGACTGCATTTCTATTACTTTTTAAGCTTGTTTTATAATTTTTACATTATACCATTATACAATATAATCAAAATTCTTACATCACATTATACACTCAAAAGCCTAAACATTATGATCACCCCTCCATTTTGCAATGAACACGCCCGGACGACGTGGAAGGCACGGGATCAGGTGGAAGTATTATTGATCTGCTGCTGGAGAGTCTGAAGAATCATTCTTTCACTTACTTCTGTGTGCGATGTGAAAGGGTGAGGATCGAAGCGATTTTGAAAGAGGGCAGATTGTAATGGCTCCGAACAAGTATTTCCGAAACGGCACGACTCGTGGGTGGTTCGCGATCTACAGTTGTTAGTACTGATGCAAAGTGGATGAATGACGGTTAAACCAACAGTAGACGATAGGGTGTTGGACGTCCACACGCTATCGAAGAAAAAGGTCTCGAATGGTGAAGCAAAACCGGAACCAGACAGTGGCTCGGCTGACGACCTAATACAATGCAGGGCTAAGTAGAATAGTATCGAAGCACACTGTTCAGCGGACACTGTTGGATAGGGGACGACGCAGCAAACGTCCCACTCGTGTGTCATTTGCTAACCAAGCGTCATCGCCAACGGCGCCTACTAGTGGTAATCGTAATGTTTAAAGTCATCGGAGCGGTGTTCTACTCCACGTTTCGACACTTTCAATGAATTTCTCATTTTAACACTTGTAGGAGATATCTCGATATCAAGAGATTATTCATGTGACTCATCAGTTCCATCATTCGTCTATTTTCCTACGACAACCTGACAGACTTCAGATTCTGTTAATGTGGAAGCTACTGGAATGTTTCGATCTACTCTCACCCATGACCTGAACTATTCAGAGGTCCTATCGGAAGGATTTTCTATCATTTCTTGAGATTTCTGGTCATTTGTTTTTGAAAAATCAAAACATAAAATGTGAATAGTCTCCTTCTCAGCTCCGATAAGAATGCGTTGCCTTCTGCTTATGTGACAACCATTGACCACTTGCAGGGTGTGCTTATTTCTGAAAAATTTCAGCAACGTGTCTTACTCCTCTCCTTTGTTCATTCCCCATTTCCCCAAATGGATGAGGAAGAATATGCGGAAATTCAAACAACAGCGAAATTAAAGTAAAAAATGGGTTCCTTCTGAATAGATTGTGAATATTCCTTTGCCAGTTAAAATGAGCTTAGAAAACGGATAACATGAACCGATGTCGCGATCCCATAGAAGCGATCATTTTAACATACAAATGGTAGAGAAAATCGGGTCAAGTGATTTAGATAGCAATAAGCGATTGATAACGTTAACCACGATCCCATTAAGCGGAATCTACTGTTAATACAAAGATATGTTACTTTAATGAAGGTAGAAATGCTTTGAATGTTTGTTACTAATTTAATAAACCTTTATTCTTTTAATTCCAAGTAATTCAATTTACAAGAAAACTTCGCTTGTTCTGTATTTATGCACCCGAACAATAACTCCTTCTTTTTTGTCATTCTCAAATTATCGCATTGTTTAAATAACAACTTCTGTTCCTCCAGGCGAAAGACGTCCTTAGCAATATAAATTGCAAACTGCTTAATTTAATGAAACACTTGGCTATTGATTATTTTTAACGAATCTAAAATCTTGGAAATTTATTCTGATAGTAGTATTACAGTTGTTTGATAATATAAAAAAAAATCGCTCCAAAAATGAAAAAAATAATACATTGGACACCGTGATTTTGGTAAGAATAACCGATTTATAACCATAAACGATATGAAAAATTAGATACATTTTACCCCCTCCCCCTTTAATTCACACTGACTAAATTTCAAAATAAAATGAAAAAACTCAACTTATATTTATGTACTGTATATTATTATCCTTTGAAAAATAAGAATTGCATACATAATTAAAAAAAATGGATCCATTATTAACTGTGTACAATTTGTTCTAAGAACTCATTGATAAATGGTTCTTAATCATCATGTTTTGTAATCATCGGATCGGTGGTGTTTTTTCCACGTTTCAACATTTTCAATGCATTTCTCTTTTCAGCACGTGTAGGGGGTGACTCAATATCAACAGATTCTTCATCTCACTCATCACTTCCATCAGTTTCGTCATTCGTCTACTATGACAATCTGACAGACTTCAGATTTTGTTAATGTAGAAGCTCGATCTTTTGTTTTAACGTTAGCTCATTTCGCTTTCTGGCTTCCCTATGGACGAGCTGCACGTAAGGGAGCAAGGCATAAAATGGGAATACGCTCTTTCTCAGTTCCGATAAGAATGGGTTGACATCTGCTTATCTGACAACCGTTGACCACTGGCAGGGGGGGGGCCTTTCTGAAAAATTCCAGTAACGTTTAACACCCACTCCTTTGTTTTTCTACTTTTCCCTATGGGGAAGATGAAGATTTCTCGGAAATTCAAACAACAGCGAAGGGAAAGTTATCGGACAACCAGCAGGGGGTGCGTCTTCTTAGAAAATTCCAGGAACGTGTAAGGCCCCACTTTTTTTGTTCATTCCCCATTTCTCTAGTTTAAAGAGGAGAGTTTTCGGAAACTCAAACAAAAGCTAAGGGAAAGAAACGAATGGGTTCCTTCCGAATGGATTGTGAATGTTCCTTTGCCAGTTAAAATGAGGTTCGAAAACAGATCCCATGAACCGATGTCACGCTCCCATAAAGCAATCATTTTAACATAAAAAATGAATAGAGAAAGTCGGGACGCTGTGATTTCGACAACAATAACATTAACCGCGATCATATTAAGCGGAGTCCACTGTAAACAAAATTATTTATAATATGCAATTTCCCCCTTTTTTTTCAAAAATGATGTTTAGTTGAATACTGATAAAGGAAGAAATTAGGCGAGTAGGAAATTTTCCAATGTCATAATTTCAAATTTATTTATTTTCAATCTTTCTTAAATACAGAAGTAGATAGTTAATACTTTGAGAAAAATAAATTATCTATGTATATAAAATGCATTTAAAAATTGCTTTTATTTAATAAAAAAGCGATAAAAAATACGCTTTAACTTAAAAGCTTTGAGTTTTTATGTATGCCGCTCGCTAATAGATGGCGACAGTAGTTTAAAATCTCCGATTCCAAAAACAGTATTTTGCATGTGCCAAACTGATTTTATTTTCAATATTTTATGATTGAAATCTCTGTCACTTGTTTAATTTGGTTTGGAGTGCTACGGTCTACTTTTTTGCATCACGAAGGCTCACGAGACTTAGACTTACTGCTTATAGCCGACTCCGAGCGGATACAAAGATCCATGCTACAGTGGAATTCCAACTCACGAACTCCGGTACCGAAGATCAGTGCCTTAGGCTATCGTTCCACTGCATTGTCTCCGGAATTTAAACTTTGAACAAAATTTCATATCTAGCTAATCACGAATAGCAACAATGCGTTACCTGTGGTTCCAGCACGATGGAGCTCTCTTGTACACTACTGGTCTGATGATTGGACTGGAATGAGCGTTGGGGTCCTGTTTCATGGCCACCACGATCTCCTCATCTGAGCCCTGGAGATTTTTCCTTCTGGGGCCATCTAAAGGAAATTGTCTGTCGAGTTACTTCAGAAATGGACTCAGCTGGTCGTCTCCACAGTGCGTTTATTTTTGCGGACAAAACGATGCTAGAACGTGTGCAGTCGACCATTCCACGACGCGCTCATGCATGCCCCCATGTGCGCCGGAGACATTTCGAACATATTCCTATTTAAACTTTTACAAGTACTGATGTTCATGTTTCGAATAAAGGTTTTTTTTTATCGTAATGACATCATGAATTTTCTCTCGCATAAATCTATGGGTCTTAAAGGTACAGTTCTTTGGGCATTTTTATGCATTCCAAACAAAGAATCTGGCTGTGCAAAGTTCATCCGGGACACACTGTATATATACACACTGGAAATCCAAACAAATTGCATAAGCATGCTTATGCAAGTGAAAAGATAAGGAACGAATCAGAATACGGAACCGCTGTCGGCCACGCCTGTACCATTTCACGAGTGGACTGAGAATATCGGGGATGAGGTAAAACATCAAATCTCCGACATCGGGAAAAGATCTTGCAAGAACGGAACCAACGAAGACTGCTGAGAAACAATAAACGGGGCAGAAAGGCCACCTTTCTGCAAATGGAAGCAGATTTCAATGCTGGGCCATGAACAAGTGTCATCGTGAGAACCATTCTGTGACACATCATCGATCCTAGTCGAAGGCCTACTCGCGTACCCTTGATGACTGCACAACACAAAGCTTTACGCATTTTCTGGGCCCGTCAATACCGACATTGGATTTTTGATGTTTGGAAGAACATTTTGCTTGATCTCACGATTCTCGTTTCCAACTATATCGAACGTGTGCTGGAATGGAGATAACCTCGTGAATCCGTGAACCCTGGGCACCAGGTCACTTTTGCAGCTGGCGGAAGCTTTGTGATGGCAGTTGAAGTGATATATAACCCCGAATACGAATCTGAGATGTGACCCGTACTTAAGCATCTTGTCTGATCCCCTGAAACCATTCATGTCCATTGGGCATTCCAGCAGGACAATGCGACAGCCCACAAGTCCAGGCTTGCTACAGAACAGCTCCACTAACACTGTTCTGACTCCTCTGGCTAACAAAATCCCCATGCATAAGCATTATTGAATATATCTGCAACGTGTTTTTCAGAAAAGATCTGCTCCACCTCGTACTGCTAAGTGTTTATGGACAGCCCTGGAATATTCATGGTGTCAGTTACTTCCAGCACTACATCAGTCAGCAGTCGAGTCCATATCGCGTCGTGTTGAGGCACTTCTATGTGCTCGACACGATATTAGGCACGTGTACTAGTTTTTAAGCTCTTCAGAGTGTATATCTATTTATATATACGCACATATGTTATATATCTATGTATATATATATATATATGTAATGAGACGGACTTCTCATTGGGTGGTTGCAGTCATGGCCCATAAAAATGACGAGACCGTTTTAGCTAAAGACATTTATTAAGATAACATTGGAGGCCGGTTTCCCACTTCCTCACAAGGCCGGGACAAACGGAGAGGTTAGCTAGCATGAAGTTATATGTAGAACACCCTTAACACCTGGTCAACATTTGTGGGAAAATATCTCTAGAAAGATCTATCTCCGACAGTGTGCATCTCCTTTTTGTTTGGCAATTTCCTAAATGGTCCGTACATATAAATAATTTGAATTTACATATATATATATATATATATATATATATATATATATATATATGTAATAAGACGAACTTCATGATGGGTGGTTGCCGTCATGGCCCTTAAAAAGGACACCGTTTTAGCTACAGACCTTTATTAAGATAACGTTGGAAGACGGGTTCGCACTTCGTCATAGGGACGGGACAAACGGAGGGGTCAGCTAGCATGAAGTTATATGTACAAGAGACGTAACACCTGGGTCAACATATCAGTCAAATTATGCCTCCGACAGCGTGCATCTCCTTTTTGTTTGGAAATTTCCTAAATGGTCCCTACGTAATGTAGAGTTATAATAGGTCAGTCCCCTTCTCTGACGCCGCAAACTGTAGCCCTAGTGGTCCATTCAGGTTAGGGGTTAAAAAGGGGAATGCAAAAGGACTCGGAAATTTTTAGCCCTTGACTTCAGATTTGAAAACCCCTGAGAATTTTCCTTACATATATATATTTGTGTAAATATATATGTATGTTTATATATGTGTGTCTGTTTCTTAATATAAAGATAATTAAAAGATCATAAGTTTACTTAAACAAGAGGAAAATTATGCTTATCTATAAACTGAAGGAATTTTTTAATTTTGAAAGATATTACTTGAAACGGATATTTTCAAATAATCAAGGACAAGGGGTTGCGGGAAAAAGGAAGTAACTCCAGACATCTGCCGAATAAATTAAGAAATGCAGAGATGACGGTGATTACTGCAAATGGTAAGAGCCATTCATCAGCTGATACGTCAGCCGACTAAGAAAAGGCGCATCCAAGCGAAACGAGATGGATGGGTCCGTCGGGAGAACACTAATGTACTGGCTTTGGTGTCGGGGAAGTGCGAAGCATTCTTTATCAGAATGGTGCCAACATGGCATTCGAGAGGACGCTGATGAAAAGTTACGGGATCGCAGTGCAGTTGAGAAAATTCGGAGAAACATAATATTGCAAAGGATTTGTTTCAGAAAGGAGTCTGATCTTTCAGTTTGTATCCCGAATCGTTAGGGCGCTGATATTCTGTACTGCAGTTCGTGGGTTCGAATCCTACTGTGGCATGGGTGTTGGTAGCGGATCGGAATCAGGTTTTAGTGGTAGTTCCCGATCTTATGAGCAGTAAACCTTAGCACTCCAGGATTCATCAAGGATTTGTAAACAAAATCATATAAATCTTATTAACAGTAGAACCGCGACAGTTTCGGTCACTGCGGCTGGATATCCCGATTAATATAAACATGTGTTGTTACTCAAAAAGTACTCTACTCGTAGTGATATTTTCATTTTTAAACAATGAACTCTTATAACATTGGATAAAAATAATAATATACAGTGTTCACTCGTCACTTCGCGCTTTCTGTTTTGCGGCTTCAGTGCTTCGCGGGTTTTTCCAAAATAGTCATCAAAAATAAAAAGCGAAAAAATAGAACCCTGTCCGCTGCCTCATTGCGGAAAGGAGCGTTGTTTCATGTGGATGCGCGAGAGAGAAGGATCCCTTCATGTCAAACAAAGAGATGTGTTGACTCAGAGTACATATCACGGGCTCTCGAGATGACCAAGGCTGCAAGTGTGGAAGAAAGTGAAGAGGAAGACGAAGAACAAACTGAAAAGCGTCTCCTTACCCTGGAGAATCTGCAACCATTGTGCAACATGGCAAGAATTGGCACAACACGTTGAAGACAATAGGGTCCGAGCTGTCGAGTTCGGCCATCACGTCGACGGGGTTATGTCCTTGTACAGGGGAATTTCGAAGGAAAAGGAAAAACAAAGACAACAATTACCCATCACCCTCTTTCTCTCCAAGGTAAAGCCCCCCCCCGGCTCTACCGTCAGCGCCTCCAGCAGAAGAGTCTCCGAGGGAGCCTCAAACTTCTACGAGTCGAGAGAGAGCCTCTCCTCCGCCAACCACACGTGACTCTCTCAGAAAGCGATGTGGATGAATGTCTATTACTGTATAAGGTTTTGTAATGAACCTCATTAATGAGCACTGACACGTTTCAGTAACCACGTATACTGTTGTCATTTTTGTCTTAAGTGTATAAAGTATAAATACTGTTTAAATATTTAAAACATTCGTGTCCCCGCATACACGAAAATTCCTTGGCGCTAATCCTCCTTCGCGGTTTTTCAGCTTTCGCGGAAGCTTTTGGTTCCCATCAACCGCGAAAAACGAGGCATCACTCTTTTACAATATGGTAAATTCCACAAAGCTGGATTTAATTCGGAGCGTTACGATCTACTTTTGGCAACACGAGAGCTAATGAAACCGGGACTTACTGTGTAAAGCCCATTCCGAACGGTTACGAACACACATGCGACAGCGGGATTCGAATCCACGAACTCCGGTACCGGAGATCAACGCCCTAACCATTCGGCCCTCTGTAAACAGTTCTAAAATATGTAGATAACTTTAGATGAAATATTTAGCTTCCTACAAGCGAATATTTCTTATGCGCTTGTCTGGGCAAATTATTTTTATATAATTTGTGTATTTTCGACGCAAGGATATTTCACAGTCAAAACAAAATATCTACATTTTTATGGAAAGTATAAATGCATTTCACTGAAAATAGTATTTATTCAATTTACGTACCCTCGAAATAAAAAAACTGGAATACGTTTTATTGATCCAAATGATAAACAATTGGAACTACAGATAATTCAATTAGTACGCTTTACATTTATTACATAAAATGTTTTAGCACAAAAATCCGCCTATAGGTGCGTTGTAACACGTATGTTATTTAATTAATCGAGCAATATTTTTTTGTCTACTCAATGTACCTCCGTTTCTGTAAAACCGTTGACTTTTTTCTCTGAACGTTTACAGGCACTGGTTAAACCGTTTGACCAGAACCCGCCGGAATCCGTCGCAGCTCTAAAAGAATTCCGTCGTTGGAAGAGGTCCAAAGTCTGTACGAGCATTACGCGGGAGGCTCGTTCACCAGATCTCATCCCTTGCGACTTTTGGTTGTGGGGTTTCCCGAAAGATATGATCTCTAAATTACAGCATTTGGCGCCACTTATTCGGTATTCCGGTGAGGTCTCCTATGAGGAGTGACTCGCCAAGGTGGTCAACATAAGTCGGGGACAAGTCCCATGGGGCAGGCCCGCGCAGTGAACCTTAAAGGTGACACCATCCCCCTAGGGGGCCAAAGCTCATTTTTCAGCTCCCCCTGTTTTCTTTTCTTTACATGAAACGCAAGTGATTATTTACTATTTTTTAGTGGTTCGCGTAAGTCGAGGCTAAGAACCGAAGGGCTGGTCCTCGCAGTTAACTCAAGGGAACCCTCCGATCTTGAGGACTACACTCTTTCTAGGTACTCAGGTTCCGTTTTTTTTAAATTTCTTAGGTTAGGGCTTTTACAGCTCCTGGAGCCTAGCGAAGCTTCAGAGAGTCTTTTTAGAGCAACCCGAGTCACGGAGGTTCCTCAGGGTGGGCCAAAGTTGCGTCACAATGACTCTTGACTGATGGTCCCGAAGCCCAGTGTTCCAGGGATGCAAATATCAGGAATGAAACGTCAGAGGCGATGTGAGCGTACACGCAAAACGCGTGATGTCGGCGTGCGCAGTTCAACACTAAAAGAAAAGGAAGGACGGAGAAACAATTCAACATATGCGCTGCAAGTACCAGTGAGTGAGTTCATGAAATATGTCTACACGTGGAAGAATGATCGGAAAGTTGGAGGAGGGACGTACCGTCACCAGTGTATCTTCAGAGTTTGGAATCAACAAAAGTGTCGTTTGGAAAGCGTTCCAAACCACAGGTACAGCTGTTAGAAAGATTGGTAGGGGTCGATAAAGGCGGTGGTTCAATAAAGCTTGGTTTTGTTCGATTCCATACCGTATGAATTGTATTCTTTTTTCAGCGCCCATGCTTTCGTCATCCTTTACGTGCATAATATTTTCCCTCATTTCCGAATTTCATGCCTCTCACATGATTTTTAGTGGAGTTATGGCAAAATAAAAACTGACCTGGTGCTTAAGTTTTACACACCAGTGAATTTAACGTCATTATAAAAGAAACAGATTTACTAGCTTGTGAAGATGAATTGTGTAGCCATCGTAGATCGCAATGGACAAAAGTGTCAGCTGAATTTGTACTACGAGTTTTACAGCTTCAGGTGCTCTAAAACCGAAGCAAAGTTTGTAAAAGTTCATGCTATTCTTGTTCGTAAGGTGATAGGACACAAGTTGTTATTTTTTGGTAGAGAGATATTTTTATCTTGTTTTGATCCTGAAATGGTTGATCCGAAGCAGTTACACTCAGATAACTTAGTGCAAGTACCAGTCTCCTAAACCTCGTGTAGCAAAATAGTAGACCACGGCACTCGAAACCAAACTAAACGACTAAGGGGTCAGGAATTGGGAGGCCAAAATTTTTTAATGTACTGTGTATCAGACGACGAAGCAATCCAGTTATTTTTACCGTATTGTGTATTAGACGAAAAAAGAGCTTTGAAATACTTTAATGTACTTTGTTTCCGACTAAAAAGCAACCCTGAAGATTTTTAAATTCAGATTATTGTTTCATGCGCTGTGCTGTGTTTCATCTCTGCAATTTTTTGTAGTTGACATAATTTTGTGCTTCTATTTGAGGTGAGTGAACACTTTTAGATTTTTTGCTGTAACCTGAATTTTAGTTTTTGTCGATGCTCTTCGAATATTTGATATTGCTATTTCAAAAGCCTTTAATTTCAGACAGCGATTATACTAAACTTTCTGCATATGTTGAAAAGTGTTACAATATTTTTTGCCCGTACTTTTAATCTCATGATTCCAATTTTTACGGATTAACCGAAAATTTTACGGTTGTGTATTTCCTTTTTAGGATTTATGGATGCAACGAGACATAGTACAAATTTTAACATTATGAAAACAATATTGAAAATTTCGTAAAAAGAATGTTTTTTTTTTTCAAATTTTTCACTTTATTAATATTTGAAAAACTGAAAAACAATTTCATTTCAGCAGAGATTAATATCACTGATAAAAAAAATCTATAAATTTGCTTAATATGTTTTAAGACATTAAATTCCTACATGATCTTGCTAAAAGTAAATAGTTTATTTCACTTTAGCCAGTTTCGTAAATATGACTATTGAAAAATTTGGAATTGAAAAATTTTCAATTTTTAAAAAAGAATTGAAGTTTAGTAAAAACTTTTAACAGCTTCTTTTGCGAATTCAAATGAATAGATATTAAGTTTAAATTAGGTTAATTTTCTGTGTTTCTAGAATGAAATTTAATTGAAAAAAAATAGCTAATAATTTATTATGTATAAAACAAGCACTATTTTATTTGCTACAAATAGAATAATAAACTATAATAAACTAATAATAAATAGTAAACTTTTAATTAGAATTTTTCTGGGGTCAGGAAAATTGCAATTTTATTAATTTCGATTACGTATACCATTAAAATTCCACCAACGTACCACCTGATATTTCAAGTTTTACTAATACCAATGTATAAAAGTTAAGGAATATGTAATTATACTTTTTAAATAATTGTTTTTTATGAATAATAAAACTTAAATCTAGCTATTTTTGGAAACCGCCATTGCACGTTATGTAAGTAGGAATAGAGATAGTTCGCGAAGCTTTAGAACAAGCACATTTCTGGGAAACTGAACCAGAATTTAGAGTTTCAATCTCAGGCATTTTAGCTGATTTAACTAAATTTCATAGTATAGTTTTTAGTACAGATACAACCACCCCCGAATCAGAACATATTGGTCGACTAAACAGGGCATTTTTAGTAAGCAATATCTGTATTCTAATCCAAGATGTTAATTGAAGCCAGCGTTTCTGTTTTGGCTTTTTTGGTTCCACGTATCTAAAACTTTTTAACACTAGATTTACTGACCGAGCCAATATGACTCATTAAAAATTGGATCAATCTATATATATATATAATTTTAATATCGCTTTTCAAAAACCTACGTTGGTTTTGAGTTAAGTAATAAAATAGATGTCAACTTTCATTCCTCTTCCCTTTCCTTTCGCATTATCCAATGGGGTAGACCTATTTGCACGTTTGGGAACCCATTGCACTCATAGAATGGTTTAGCAGTTTTGTATAAAGAGACGACTCAAGTAAATATTTCACGAAAAGATTTTATTTTCCAATTGGCCGAAGAGCTAATAAGTAAATATAGAGAGGAAATCGAGGACACTTCCATTCCTACGACAGAAATGCGTGCTACTGACGCACGGAAGAATTGCGAAGTTCAACCATCGTGCCAAAGAAACAGACGTAGAAACCAGTGTGCTCGATGGAATAGAAATGTTGGCAGAAAATGGGTTTCAAAAACAGATTTTATAGTTAAAAAATGTTTTCCATAAATATTTAGATAATAAACATTTCATTTAAATTCATTTGGAACTATTTTCTTGGGAAAAATCTTCCATTTTCTTGTATGAGTCAAATGGGCTCACTTCAGTCAAAATAGGTATAGGATCAACATCCGTAAATCTAGTGTTAAATATATCCATAAGTTTGAAAGATTTCCAGTCCATATGAAAAGAATACAAATTTTTGCTGGTTAATAAAATACGAGCCTTGCTTTAAACATTCATGGTGTTATTCACTTTATTTTGATGATTTGCTATAAAAAGAATGATCTCAAATGTTAAACATATACATTTTGGATGAAGGATTGTTACAGGAAAACGTCGATAAGTGACTTTTATAGCTGGTTATATATAAATCAGTCCATTTCAAGAAGTTTCATTTCCGATAGAAGTAATAAAGCTTATTTTAACTGCAAAGAGATTGTTTTGTAAAGATTGTTTTATTGAAAATTTTGCTTATTAACCGGTGATAGCCTCTGGGGCATTATCTAATAACTCCTCAGCGCAACATCCCCTTGGGGGCCAGGGCCTAAGGTGCCAATCTCCGTTTACGTGACCAAGGGCCCTGGGGTTCGAAGCATATGCTCCGGTTAGGTGGTCAATCTTAACGCGGAACCCCCATTGTTTAGTTCCCAAGCAAATGTGGTCTTTAGTTCATCTACCCACTAAAGGGATGAAAGATCTGAGTCAACCTTGCCCAGCCCGGGGATCGAACCTCGGACCTGTGTCGTGGAAGAGCAAAGCGCTACCCCAATCCCACTTGGCTTCCTGGCGAGCTATCACCGGCAATAATAATAATTCAAATTATCCAAATACTTGACCACCTGGATTTCGCTGTAATATAAAAAGAAAAACCAGTTTAATCTTTAGAAATTATTTTAAATGTTCTGGTATTTTAAGTATGACATAAAAATTACCCATGCGCACAAAAAAAAATCGCCTTATACCAGTTGAGACTATCAATTTAATACTTAAGAATTTATTTCCCAAACCTTGCTTGACGCTCATTAAGATTTTTTATTTTCAATTTGTTTCGTATTCTTTACAGAATACTTGTTGTCACCCAAAAGATGTTAGACTTTCAGAAAAGGCATTAAATTAAGTTATAATGTATCGTTTAAAATTCCTACCTAACCCGCACAGCGTAAGAGCAAAAGAAAAGTTGTTGCAAATAATTAATCGTTGTTCGTAAACTAGAATGAAACTCGTTGTAATTTAAACTTGTTGTAAAATTTTTTCACTTTTGTAATGACTTTTCATTGATTTATGAGAAAGTCTTCGAAAATTCGTAATTAACGGCAATGAATTTCGGAAATCTTATCTCTTTAAAATCTATGAACCAACTTTTCAACCACGCCAACTAAACGAGATTTGAATTGTTTTCTTTGAAAGTAGTGTAAGTATAAGATTTTTATTATATATATATATATATATATATATATATATATATATATATATATATATATATATATATATATATATGTGTGTGTGTGTGTATGTATAAATATGTATGTATGTGTGTATAAATATACATGCATGTATGTGTGTGTTAATATATATATATATGTATGTGTGTATAAATATATATGTATGTATGTGTGCATAAATACATATGTATGTATGTGTGTATAAATATATATGTGTGTATGTGTGTATAAATATATATGTATGTGTGTATAAATATATATGTATGTATGTGTGTATAAATATATATATATATATGTATGTATGTGTGTATAAATATATATATATATATATGTATGTGTGTGTTAATATATATATATGTATGTATGTGTGTATAAATATATATGTATGTATGTGTGCATAAATACATATGTATGTATGTGTGTATAAATATATATGTGTGTATGTGTGTATAAATATATATGTATGTGTGTATAAATATATATGTATGTATGTGTGTATAAATATATATATATATATATGTATGTATGTGTGTATAAATATATATATATATGTATGTGTATGTGTATAAATATATATGTATGTATGTGTGTATAAATATATATGTATGTATGTGTGTATAAATATATATGTATAAATATATGTATAAATATATATGTATAAATATATGTATAAATATATATGTATAAATATATGTATAAATATATATGTGTATGCAAATATGTGTATGAGTCTGGAAATATGTATATATATGTATATGTGCATGCAAATATGCATGAAAACAATTGGAATGGTTCCACGGGAAGCAAATGCATAGTCACCTCCTAATGGACACTTTCAAAAAATACGAGGTTTCTGTCGTAAATCATGCCAGAATAATTTCGAGCCTTCGAAATTAAGTTTCCTTTCATCGGAAAAGGCAACATATTTCTCATTTGTGTCTTCAATTGTAACGAATTTGTGTTATCAATTTTGTATTCAACAATAAAAAAGAAACCAAGCTTCCAATGGACAAAACACGACTCGTGCGTTCCGGAGCTAGGAATTCGATGGAAGACGAAATAACGCGACCAAAGATCGAGTCACTCGACAACCCTAACTTGTGGAAAGAAAAAATGCAAAGCGTTGCATACCAACACGCCTGTAATGTCACACATACATATAGTTATACGTATTGAGTAGATTGGTGGTGGTGAGCGGGTATCCACCACCAATCTACTCAATACGTATTTAACGTGACCCGCGCTGCAGTGATAAATGGCAAAAAACGTAAAAATACGTTGCCCGCACGCTAAGTTTTCAAACATTTGCCGAATGTCGATAACTTTGTATGTACAATAAAACTTGCATTTATGTCCTGTGACTTATCCAATAATTAATCGAGTTTAATCCAATTTTTTAAATTTAACTCTTATATTAAATTCAATATTGCAATAAGATTGAAAACATCACGTTCTGTACTAAAACTATAAAACACGGAAAGTGTATTTATGTCTTTAACTTCCATTTAACAAGTCTCCAAAGCGTTGGAAATTCTCATTTAAATAACACCTTTCCATATTTGAATCGTAATCTATCATAAATTCAGTTTTTTTTTGTGTATACTTAAAATTTGCAGTCGTATCTCCGCGAATTTAAGGCAATCGTTTCTCCAGGGAAGCGAAACAACGAAAACTAATTACATCCAAAAATATTTTGCGGGAGAATAAACGAAAACGATTTTCCTTCTCTTATCACTTCAGGGAACAAACAGTTCCAAAATGGAAGCCATTTGCTTGGATGGCCATTTCCCGATTCGTTTATTCTTTAAATACTCTTAAACAGAAAGAATAAAACATTAACTTTTAATGAGCTCGGGATATTTTTTTATAAAAACTAAATCTGCAATTATTTCTTTTCACTTCTATGCTATGCGTGTGCATATACTTTATATATATAATATATTTTATATGAATAATGAATATAAATAATGATTAGTATAATAACACTAAAATATTATATATATATTAATATATATTCATATATGTGTATAAATCTGTGTTTATATATATATATATATATATATATATATATATATATATATACATATATATACATATATATACATATATATATATACATATATATATACATATATATATACATATATATATATATATATATATATATATATATATATATATATATATACATATATATATATATATATACATATATATATACATATATATATATATATATATATATATATATATATATATATATATATATATATATACATATATATATATATATATATATATATATATATATATATATATATATATATATATATATATATGTGTATATATATATATATATATATATATATATATACACAGGGTGTTTAAAAAATGACCGGTATATTTGAAAAATCAATAAAAACTAAATGAACAGTGATAGAAATACACAGTTTATTGCAATAGGCTTGGGACAATAGTAAACTTTCAGGCAGACAAACTTTCAAAATGAGTTACAATGATCCCCAAGAGATGGCGCTACAGTCTGAAAAATCTAAACTACGATATTTTCCAGATATCTATTAGGCTCAGCAATAATATGACATATTCTCGGAACGAAATGATCAGAAATCCGTGTCACCGTGTCGGGCGGGATGGCTTCACATGCAGAATAGGTGTACTGTTCCAATTATTCAATTGTTTCTGGATAGTGGCGGTACACCTGGTCATTTAAAAGTCCTCACAGACAAATAGTTTCTTTTTTTAGACTGTAGCGCCATTTGTTGTGGAATACTATAACTAGTTTTAATGTTTGTCTGCCTGAAAGTTCTTCAGTATGCCACGACCGTTTACTTCAATGAACTACACTGGTGTGGTGGAGCTACTGGGAAGTGAAGATATCACTCGAATGGATTGCGCAGCGTACTCCCCTGATTTGAATCCCATCGAACATGTATGGGATGCTTTGGGAAGATGCATTGCAGCATACTTACATCCTCCGGAGAACACCCGAAACTCAAACAGATGTTAGTTGCCGAATGGGCACTCCTACTGCAAGAAATGCTGGACCAGCTAGTTCTGAGTTTGCGGAGACGATGCGAAGCAACTATTGCAGTTACAGGAGGGCCTATCCCATATTAAGGAACATCTGCTTGTTGTTCTTCCCCTTGGATAGACAATCCTGAGTCACGATACCATGCGTTCAATAAAGCTTGTTTTTGTTTGGTTCCATGCCGTATGCATTGTATTCCTTTTTCAGCTCCGATGCTTTCGTCATCTTTTACGTGCGTAATATTCTCCCTCATTTCTGAATTTCATGCCTATCACATGGTTTCTCGTGGAGTTATGACAAAAAACACACCTGTTGCTTAAGTTTTGCACACCAGTGTAGCTGCCTAGATCTCTCATTGCCAAGTAGCCTCAGAAGGTAAGGGGAAACAATTCTAGGTGTATTTAAATCGCGCAGGTCGGATTTTTTTTTGCCTGCTAATATTGATTATTTTTTGCTTACCGATTACCAGCCAATCAAGTACCACGAATGGTACATGCAATACTAGTCTCAAGACTCGAGTTTGTGTTGCATGGACACCTGCATTTTTTACGGAGCTAAGGAGCGATGAAGGAGACATCGAGAGAGGGTAGACAAGCCCTGCTCCAGGGAGGTGAAAGTTCACCAGGAGGGGAAAGGATGCCACGCCCACCCGCGATAGCTTAGGAGGAGAAGAGAGACATCTTCCCATGGAGGCAAAAGTCTGGCCAAGATTGGGGATTCCACCCTGTCCCTCACCAACAGAAGAGGAGATGCCCTCTCGAAACTAGGGAGAACTGACATTCATGGAGAGCTGAAACCGAGAGAGGTGCAGACCGCTCGGCACCATTTGGTTATTTTTGGGGGGTTTTCAGCCGTGTTTCCTGCTTAACAATATTCAATGTACATATGTTCAACAAATTTGTAAATAATAAATATTTAGTCTAGGATTTAATCGTCGCCTTACTTAACTGTCGGCAAGACAGGCTTTCGGCGAACCCACGATACCTGCTTCAGTAACAATAGGAGAGCAGGTACGGAAACGAGACGTGCGGTCATCGGGAAAGACAGCCGAAGACGCTATATATATATATATATATATATATATATAATATTATATATATACATATTATATATTATATATATATATATATATATATATAATATTATATATATACATATTATATATGAAGGAAAATATATTGTACTTATAAAACACACCCTAAAAAAACCACGAATACCACATTTAATATTACAGTATGCGTACCCCATCACATGACGAAGCACCACGTGATTTATTTTTAATAATAAATTCCGTCGTTAACTGTTAACTATACCTTATCCTGCCTCGAAACTTTTCCTGTGAGAGAATGACGTCATCACTGGTTTTTTTTCTATTCTGTTGGGCATGTATCTGCCCGAAATCCCTCATCAGAACAAATCTCGTGTCTCCGTCTCACCCAAACTTCGACAGAACTTTTCCTCCTCTACTTTTTTTTGTCAGTTTGGGCAGACTCGCTAAAGTAACGCAGAGAACGTCCGTTGGGACTGGGTTATCTTTCATAAAAGACTTTTCGGATGAAAATAAGATAAGTCTCGAGGGTACGTACGATGAAATAGAGCTTCCATTTATTTATGTAAACGGAAAATAAAATGTGAAATGTATGAAGTTTATTAGAAAAATAAATTACTTTGTCTTTAAAAATGAAGCGCATGAGACAAATAGATTATTCCCTTTTTCATGCTTTCACGTTTTTTCTCTAACAAAATTAGTTTAGAGCAGTGCATATTATTATTTTTTACTTAGCTATCTATCTATCTATCTATCTATCTATCTATCTATCTATCTCTATATCTATCTATCTATATCTATATCTATCTATCTATATCTATATCTATCTATCTATATATATATATATATATCTATCTATAAATCTATCTATCTATTATATCTATCTATATCTATCTATATATCTATATCTATATCTATCTATATATCTAAATAATATATATATATATTTATATATATATATATATATATATATATATATATATATTATATATATATATATATATATAATAAAATATAAAATATAATATACATACATATATATATAAATATATACACATACATATATATATAAATATATACACATACATATATAAATGTACATACATATATATATGTATATACACACACATATATATATATGTTGTGTGTATATATATATACATACATACATACGTCTGTGTTAATGTGTGTATATGAATGTATGAGTATGTATATAGGTATATACATATACACACATTTATATATATATACATACATATGTATATATACATACATATATATACATATATTTATACATATATATATATATACATATATATATACATATATTTATATACATATATATACATATATATGTACGTATATATAATTGTATATGTATGTATATGCATGTATGTGTATGTATATATACATATATGTGTGTGTGTGTATATATATATATATATGTGTGTGTGTTTGTATATATATAAATAGGCATACATGCATATGTATATAGGCATATTAGTATATATATATGCATGTATGCATATGTGTATATGCATATATGTATGTGCATATAGGTATAAATATATATATATATATATATATATGTATGTATATACAATTATATATAGGATGATACTGAGTAAGAATATTGTACCCTTTTTTCCGAATCATTTATAAAATATGCGTAAAGAAATGGGAAATGGAAGCATAAATAAGAAAAAGCGTAATGGTACGAAAGGACCCCTCCTGCCTTCCTAGTATAAAAACATAAGGTCGTCACTTCTCTGTTGGTTGCAAGGCGGCGCTCTCCACTGGTAGCGGCGAATTCTGTGTCTGTGTACCCCTTCAGTCTGCCCATTGGGTCGGAGGAGGAAACGTCGAGCTCAAATCTCTCTCTGCAGTTCGGAAAAACGTTCGTTTCAGTCTCGAGAGGAGTGCGCTTTGGATCCGACATGAGTACGGGGATTGATTGTTCCGATAACATGAAAAATCGCGGAAGCGTGGATACAGCGAGTATAATAACGGTATTAAAGTATGTATCATGTACTTTAGAGAACCTTTCGTAGTTCGAAAGGCAGTTTGATTTTTTCGAACCTTATGTTGAGAGATTTCGGAATTTTTGAAATGACTACAGATTTGCACGTCTTTTATTTTACATACCGACGAAAAGTGGTTAAAAGTTGAATACACTTTATAAGTCCGGCTGGAATGCAGTATTATTTTTCTTCTGAAATTTATATTTTATTACTGATAGTGATATTCTATAACTGGCAACGGATCGAGGCAAAGAATGTTTACCAAAATTGCTTTTAAGTGTGAAAGGATGGCACTGGCGTTGTAGGATAGTTTTGATATTATTACTGAGAAAGTATGTTTGGGAATTAAACGGAACGTTGAAGTGACACATTTTAAGTGGTGGAGAGAAAATAATTCATTTATTTTAATCCCTATCACTTTAATAGAATTACTACACTAAACCTATCACGTTTTAGATAAAAGCAATTTACATTAATCCATTGAAAAGGTAAAGAAGAAATTATTGAAATATATTTTTTATCGGAAGCACCTGTTATAAAAGGTATGTGTTTGAAAGTTTTGAAAAAGCTTTTATTACAGAGGATTTATTACACGTCAGTGAATTTCCCGAAAAATAAACGCTAATTTAGCTAATTACGCTTATCTGAGGACATAGAATTTAGTCTAAAGGAGTTACGAAATGTAGAACGAAAACGTAAGTTGTAGCATAGTTCAGAATCTTTTTTTAATATTTCTTTGTTGTTGGATATTGTTAAAGTACAATTTTTACGAAAAAGTGAAAGTATTACTTATAAAGAGGATTATACTTTATTAATTAGTGGCGTTTAACGAGATTAGTATTGTATTATATACTGTTACTATAATTATATTCTGCTTTGAAATAGAATGAGTCATTGAAGAAACTTGTTATTGTTAGTTAATACAAATAATCCATTGTGTGAAAGGGAAAACTTTTAGTTTAAAAAGAAGTCACCAATTATGGAAATAAAATTATTTAACTAATTCGAATTATCTCATTTCTCCAATTTTCTTGTAGCCATTCTGTATGCATTGCGTTTGCTAATCCAATTTCTTTTGAGGTGAAAAATACGAGAGAATCTCCAGTAACAATGGCGTAATTACCTACCTATGTAAACAAATTAATGTCCTATTCAAGTGATTTGTATTTGAGGAAACTGGAGAACCGTCACTTGTGTAGAAATTACACGGAGTTTGTTCGAAGTTGTCTCTTGAATTCTTGGAGTATTTTCTATTACAATTTCGCTGCAAGGCGAAGGAAATACGCATTAACATTTATTAATTTAGTGACGGGATTTTAAAAACAAGTGTAAAGAAATTCAAAGATCTTTTTGAAAAGATTCATTTGCATTCACTAACGAGAAAGTTCGTGGAAATTTATTTCAAAGCGTTGTTCTTGAGATTCAAATGTGTGAACTTTATCTAACTGGAGTTTTACTGTTCAATTCCAAATTTCGAATTGGAAGTGTTTTATACAACACTGGAAATTTATAGAATGTTTAGAGAAAGTTAAACTGACAGTTGGTGTAAACGGTTACGAATTACAAAAATAAATAAACAAAAGGAAAAGTTTATTTTCAGCAAACATAGTATATGAGTAAGGTAGTGGAAAATTATAAATTTGCTACTGACTGTTACTTTTGTTGATTTAAATGTTAGCTGTGTGAGAAGTGATTTGCTATTAACTAAATTGTATTTTTCAAAAATTAGATTAGAATTTAAAGAAGTTTTTACTGCAAACACGTTGTTTTTCTGATAATTAATAAAGCTATGATTTATCCACAGAATTTTAAATATTCAAGTTTGCTATTTTCAAACGAATAATCTGTCTTTTCCACCTGTAAACTTTCGAATTATATACGCCTGTTGCATTGGATTTCATGCATAAACAATTCTCTTTGCCGTAACAGCAATGTTCTTTTTACGCTTTTCACTTTTTACCGACCGAGTATCACTGGGTATTTTCTGCTTACTTCTACATCTACTTTATATATTGTGTACAAATTAACTTGTGACCAAACACGGAGCGTGAGAATCAAAACCCCCAAATGATATATGCACCAGTAATCTGTATTTAATTCCTGCTCTCTCAGAAATCTCTGTGATAATTCAGAGTTATATCGATTAGCAGTTTTTGTCCAATAATTGTGCCGAGAAAAGGTATAAACCCAAGGTAATTGCAACAGGTCGATGCATCAACCACTGCAGTTACAGCTTCAAGGAAACTAGCAGTTCCCAACTACTGCGCTGATATGCAGCCTATTTTGTGAAAGGATTTCAAATATTCCTGGTGCTGATTTTTGTGAGTCAAATGAAGTTATTTTCGGAAGTTTATTAAAACTGAAATCGAGGAGTCAATTGTTTCGCCTTCAGAGAACTTTATAATACTGGAATACTTTAAACAAAATAGTCGTATTCCATATATTTCTACAGTTATCGCGAGAATTTCCCTTGCGACGAAGATTTAAATATTGGTGTTCGTAAATATAGCAATAGATTTGAATTTAGAAAAGACGACAAGATGAATATCAATGGCAATAAGTCGCCCTTGAGATCCCCTGCGAGGTCTCCTGCCAGGTCTCCAGGCCTGTCTCCCAACAGGTCTCCCAACAAGTCTCCAAACATATCACCAAGGTTAGGATCGCCGAACTACGGTTCGCCTCCCCACCAGAGGCACAGGTCCGCCTCCATACCTGTAACTCCAGAATCGTTAAAGAAGGTACGAAACAGGTTCTTGAACACCCCGGAAGGACTCTACACCCTGGGCGAAGGGACGAGGAACAACTTCTTGTCGGTCGAAACCGACAATCGTTCGAAACTTCCTCGCAGTGCTCCCGAGTTGACGGTGGACGAGGCCAGCCCGGGGTCGATCAGCCCTTGGAACGATGACCCCAGCTCCTACATGCATTCGCTCGCCTTCACTGTCCAGAGGCAACAGCCAGAGGTGCTCTCCAGAAGATTCTCGGAGACGCTCACCGTCTCCAGGCACCACAGGAGCCGGAGGAGAAAGTCCCTGAGCCCGCACCACGGCAGGTCCCTGTCCTTCCGGACAGTCCGACCGCGTGGCAACAGCATCCCTTACGGCGGCCAGCAGCGGGACAGGAGTCCCAGCATCCCGCGCGACTGGGACGAGGATTGGTACACTCTTCGGCAATTCTGTATTACTTCGAAAGGCGGCATCATCAACAAAGGTGATCTGTACAGACATCGGTCGAGAAGCAACACGAGTGTCGCCTCCATCGGATCGGGGGTGACGGGGGGCGGAGCGTCCTCGACAACTTCGTGTTCTTCGGGACATCCCGCGCCGACGCTTCCCAAGAAAGTACTCATGATGGGCACAGTGGGCGTTGGAAAGACCTCACTAGTCACCCAGTTCATGTCCTCGGAGTATATGAACGCGTTCGATGGTTCTCTTGGTAAGTGCTGTCTTTTCTCACTTCATTACTTTTCATCTTTAATAATCAGCGGAGTGTAGAGCAACCTGGAAAAAAGGAAATTATGAGGAAAATTAGGAAAAATCGAGGAATTTTCTGTAAGAATGTCGATAAATAATGAGTTCACACGATCACAATTTTTAAAAAATCACTCTCCAATGAAAGATTTCTTGTGTTTTCTTTTCAAACAATTATTCGTTGCCAAATAGATAAACGAAAAAAACGAATCATCAGAGAATGAAGCTATTCAGGAAAAATTAAAATTAGGGACAATGTAATTGGAAAAAGACAGTTAAAAATAAAAAAAAAATAAGGAAATAAATGCTATCAGAGAACAATTCGAATCTTTAAAATAACAATATAAAATTTGCAATAAATTAGAATAATAACATACTAGAATATATATATATATATATATATATATATATATATATATATATATATATATATATGTAAGTGTTTCTATATATATGTATTGTATATACATATGTAAACATGTTTACATATGTATATATACACATATATATATAATACATATGAACATACATACATACATACAGAAAATGTAATTATTTTAACGAAATTGATTAATCGTCGGTTAAATAGGTATGTTACTCCAAAAACAGAAAAAAACAGAGTTTTACAGAAAAAAAATCAAAGTTTGAAATGCATTGGAATCTTATTTGTTTACACTAAAATTCATAACTTTAGTTCAAGATAAATTTATATCTGAAGCTAGTTTTATAAATGCATTGGGTATTAAATAGTAAGAGTTTATCAGGGTAGAAATTTGCAAACAACAGGGAAATATTAGGGAATTTTTAAATGGATTTTCCCTGGATATTCTAAATAATATTCATTTCTGAAGAATTGCGAATATTTAGGAGTTACGATAACGGTTTACAGTTAAGATTCACATGTGTCGCATTTTGTTGTATGTCTTGAAATAGTAGAATTCTTCTAAGATTTAGTCCGTCATCTTAATAAATTTAAATCTAAAAGGCA
>CM063508.1:189216456-189233956 GCA_032207245.1 Pardosa pseudoannulata
GCATTATTGTATTAATGTCTCGTCTTTCGAGAATTTTTCTAGTCTG
Source organism: Pardosa pseudoannulata (assembly GCA_032207245.1). Taxonomy (NCBI): domain Eukaryota; kingdom Metazoa; phylum Arthropoda; class Arachnida; order Araneae; family Lycosidae; genus Pardosa; species Pardosa pseudoannulata. The sequence continues at coordinate 189,216,503 of CM063508.1, forward strand.
TTCTGCGATGACAGGAGTTTCTTTTTCTTAAAGAAATATGTATACATATTTTTTTCAAACCCCAAGTTATTTTGCAACGAATTTTAATTAATTGCTAATACTTACATTTCTGAGATTTATTGTCTTAGACAAAAACAGCTTGTGCAATTACATTTAAATACCCACTTATTTAAAAAAAGTGGTTTTATCGTTGTATTTTTTCATTTATTTCTTCTTTTAAAAAAAGAATTATTTATGTATAACGAATCACGGCATAGAAATTAGATAAATAATATATAATAATTAAAATATATATAATACATAATATATAGTTTAGCTATAAGATATAGTTATGTAATATATTATATATTAAATAGTATACAATTTAATACCTTTTAAGCAACTGCTCTTAATGTAAAAAATGTTTTTGTATATATATATATATATATATATATATATATATATATATATATATATATATATATATATATATATATATATATATATATATATATATATATATATGTATATATATATGTATATATATATGTATATATATATATATATATATATATATATATATATATATATATATATATATATATATATATATATATATATATATACACTCAAGCGCCAAAACATTATGACCACCCTTACATTTTGCAATGAACTCGCCTGGATGACGTGGAAGGGAAATGATGAGGTGGAAGTGTTATTTAACGGCTGCTGGAGAGTCTGAAGAATCATTCTTTCACTTACTTCTGTGTGCGATGGGAAAGGCCGCGGATCTAAGCGATTTTGATAGATGGCAGATGGTAATGGCTCGGAACAAGTATTTCCGAAACGTCACGACTCGTGGGTTGTTCGCGATCTACAGTTGTCAATACTTATGCAAAGTGGAAGAAGGACGGTGAAAAGAGCAGTAGACGACAGGGTGTCGGACGTCCACACGCTGTCAAAGAAAGAGGTCTCTGTTCGCGATCTACAGTTGTCAATACTTATGCAAAGTGGAAGAAGGACGGTGAAAAGAGCAGTAGACGACAGGACGTCCACACGCTGTCAAAGAAAGAGGTCTCACATGGTTGAACAAACCCGGAGCCAGACAGTGGCTCAGCCGACAACCAAATACAGTGCAGACCAAGTAGAATAGTGTCGGAGCACACTGTTCAGAGGACACTGTTGGATAGGGTGCTACGCAGCAAACGTCCCAATCATGTGCCTTTGCTTTCCAAGCGTCATCGCCAACTGCGCCTACGCTGGGCCCGGGAACATCGCGATTGATCTCTCTCTCTCTCTCTCTCTCTCTCTCTCTATATATATATATATATATATATATATATATATATATATATATATATATAATATATATATATATATATATATATATATATGTATATATGTATACTTTTATACACATATACTTTGATCTTCGGTACCAGAGTTCGTGAGTTCGAGTCCCACTCTGGCATGGATGTGCGTAACCCTTCAAAATCGGCTTTAAGCAGTAGGTCCCAGTCTCATTAGCACTCGTGTTACAAAAAGTATATTGTAGCGCTCCAAACCGAACCCGAAACTTGCCTACCTCCTCAAATTTGCGGACGGAAGGTGAGATACGCGTAGGCGTCAGTTAAGGCGTAGGAAGGCGTAAATTAATAAATATCACGTGACTCGTCTTCTTTAATTAATTACTGAGAGGAGTTACAAATAAAAGTCAACAACAAAAATCTTTTCATCCGTCCTCCATTTTTTATTTCGGCCCTCAAAAAGTATTTTCTTAATGAGTGTGGAAAGTAATCATTTTTTATGAACCACTTCCTTTTGTTATGAATTTTTAAATACCTTTTCTGACTATCGGAACAAGATAAGAAAACTAAAGGGCTGTTGCAGAACAATGGATGAAGGTGAGAGAACAGTCATTAAGCACACCTGCTCCGAAGGAAAGGAAAAAATTATTAGGTAGTTTTGCTAAGATTGATTAAAACAATATTTATTACCTACACACACACACATCTGTACATTTGGGTGTGATATATACACACTTATATAGCTATACATATACAAAAGCATATATATTCATAGTTATAAATATAAAATACATGCAAACACATAATCGTATATATACGTATATATACATAAATATATACTTATATGGATCTTTTAAAATATATACACTTATATATGCGTATTTATAAATGTACATGTTTACATATACGTACACATATACACACATATATATATATAATATATATATATACATAATATACATGCATACATATATATATATATATACTTATACATGTGCATATATGCATACTTATATGTATATATATACATATATATATATATATACTATATATATAATTATAAATATATGTATATATATATATATATATATATATATATATATATATATATATATATATATACTATATGTATTTATAAATATACCTGTTTACATATACGTACACATATACATATCTATACATATATATATACATATATATACATATTTATAAAAATACATGTATACAAATACATGTGCATACATATATATATATATATATATATATATATATATATATATATATATATATATATATATTATAATATATATATATATATATGTAAGTACATGTTTGCATATACGTACACATATACATACCTATACATATTTATATACATATACTTGTGCATATATACATACTTATATATATATATATATATGTATATATATAATATACTTATATATCCTATAAGTATGTATATATATATATATATGCAAATGTGTATATATATACATATACACACATGTACACATGAATGTATATATATATATATATAATATAAATCTGTATGTGTGTGTTCGTTAATGGTAATGTATATTTATAGCTGGTGATTGATTCATTGTTTATTTTTCCACAATTTCAATGAGAAATGTCATCTCTGACCAATATTTTCCACAAAATATTCGTATTGCAGATTCATTTTCCTCCAAAAGTGCCCTTCTCTTTATCACTCTCTTTAGATTAAAGTTTCTTTTACTCTCGAATATCTATCAAATAAAAATGGTCTTGGTCTTGAAAGACAGATAGTTCACAAATTCTATTTTTTTGTATCAATCCACTAATATATAGAGTTTTCTATCCTCCAGAAAGTTAATGGGCTCATAAAAAAGAATTCAGGTTACGGTCTATCACGAGAGAGAATTCTATGTTTCGTGTACTTTTTTATGCCATCCGTGTAATGTCTGTTTATGCATATTTTATACTTCGGGAAAGAACATTTTATCGCTAATCTGAGTTTACATAAGATTTTCATGGTTTTATATTTTCGTAGCCTTAAAGTTTTTTTTATATATCATGATACGTGAATTAAAATTTTTATAGTTGCCTTAGCTATTAGTAAAATACCAATATATATATATATATATATATATATATATATATATATATATATATATATATATATATATATATTTTATATATAAAATATATATATATATATATATATATATATATATATATATATATATATATATATGAACTTTTTAAATATAAAATAAGGCAAAAAAAAATTAAATTCCTTTAAAATATTGAGTGCTGAAATTTGGGAAGGGGCTTAACTATGAAGCCAATCCCTTGTATAACATGAAGATAAATTTATTAAAATATTAATTATATTGGTAGAACAATGAATAGTTATTAAAATGATGTAATAATTAAATAATGTATAGTTATATAGTTAATAGTTTAATAATATAATAGTTATGTAATAGCTAAATAGCTAAAAAAATGTAAGAGTTGTTTAATGTATTTTTATTTGGGGGGTTTAATGCATCTTTTTATAAGAAAATAACTGAATTCCTAATTTTTCATGTAAAGTATAGGTATATGATTTAATTTCAAACTCTTTGCGAGAAATTTTGAATTTTGTTCTTTTTCAAACGCAAATAAGAACATTTCACAGATGTAAACTGGAACAAAAGAGAAAATAAAGAATTTGCTATTCAATCACGTGGTATAAGTTTTAAAAAGAATTCTTAAATCGAGCCTGCCATAGGGAATTTTACTTCTATTTTTTTAATGGAATTGTTTACCTTTCGTTCTTTGTGGTTGATGTTTAACAGAAAAAATACTCTTAATATGTGAGAAAACACTAATAAATATCCCAACATTCATATTGACTGATCATTTGAAAATTTGCTTCGTTGGCACTGTGAAGAGAATTAATTTCTCCTTAACTTTGATTTAAATCAAATACAAATTAATAATTCACAAATGAAAATAATAGTAAAAAAGTAAGTGAATTTCTAAACGAGAAATATTGTTTGTAGAAATACGATGAGGGGTTGTCATAACAATTTAAAATTAATAATTTTAAATGAAGATCAGGAAATAAGAAAAGAATTTGTCCCATTTCTGTAAGGGATAAATTAAATAATTTAATTGATACATTTTTATCTGAATTTTTTTTATTTTAGTCAAAATATCTCAGATGTTTCTTTTGCTACAAATTAAACAAATCTATTTATTATTTTATTTAATATAATTATTACAAACATTTTGGCTGAAATGTATCGCTCTTTCATTATCATTCCCTAATTTAAATTTCTATTCCTTGATTTTCTATTCAAATTTCATATTCTAAAATAATCCGAATTTACATAATTTATTAATATTACTGACATTACTAATACTATTAAGATTAAATTCAACTAATCTTCCATGTAATTAAATTTTGGCTGTATATTTCAGATTACTTTCTTAGGTAGAATAAAGAACATACTATAAATCACTTCTAAAATCAAGTCTTCTAATTTCCTTTCTGAATGTTAATAACGCTGACTAACTGCTAGTCTCTTGGGAAAAAATTCGTCTCATTCCTCGCTGATGAACGTACTTTGCTCTAGAAATGTGTTTTTGTAATCCTTCAATGATCAGCTGTTGTGTAGAAACATGTCTTTTTTTTGTCCAAAATGAAGTAAAAGTTGTACCACAGACTTCACTGATTCGTTGTAATGGAACCAGTACTGTATAATACTCACTAATTGACCATCAATGAGGAATTTTCGCGTTTTCTAATTTTAATTTTAAACAATAGAAGACAAAAAAGTAAGCAGGACAATAGCTATTTTTCTTTCATTTGGGGGCCTTATGAGTGATTTTTAATGTGTTTTATAGCGAACTCTTTAACGTCTCTCAAAAACGATACTTTTTCTCTGCCGTGTTTGTGACGTCATCGTTCAAGTTGACACCGATCGCCTATGCTGTTTGCATGTTAAAAGGCGACTTTTAAATTAATTTCTGTGTAAAGTATCGCATATGATAGAATTTTTTTTATTATGTCTGGCATTAAAAAATCCTATCATAAATATTGTATTGTGCCACTGTATAAATACAACGACTAATTGCAATGAGAAGATATTTTTCAGCGTTCCCAAAGATTCACATACACGTAAAATCTGGACAAATGCGATGAAAAAAGATGAGAAATAAAACCCCAAATTATCCTATAAATCATCTCTATGGGTTTGTGAAGACCCTTATTCGGTAAATAAATGCTTGCTTTTGTTTAAATATTACTAATTTAGAACAATTAAAGTATATAAAAATACATATATACCTTTAAAAGGACTGTTGATTAACCAGTGCTGTTTAACTTTTAAAACTGCTCATTTTCGAGTATTATCACAGAGTTCAAGTACAATAAATGTTTGATAAAGCATATAAATATCGTAAAACATATAAATATCTAAAGCATATAGTTATCTAATAAATAACTCGGGGAGGGGAAGATTATTTATTTTCAAGGTATTATAAATATTTTCTTCAGAGATGCATACTTTCTTAAATGTATCAATTCACAATGATAATTTTAGATTAAATTGATGAATAATTTGAAAAAAGTATAATATTTTTAAAATACTTAATAATGATATTACTTTAAAAATTAAATTCAATTTCAGAAATTTTATACATTTTTTAATTTAACATTAATATTAAAGGTAATAAAATGGTATTGCTATTTAAAAATGTATAAATAATTAAGAAAAGGCTTTTAAAGATTTTATATTTCTTTTCATCGAATTTAAAATACCTAAGAATTGGTTTTGGTTAGGTTTTGGAGCGCTGCGGTCTACTTTTTGAAACACGAGTGCTAAGGAGACCGGGACATCCCACAATAAATACCTCCTTTAATTTTTATTTTAATATTACATCCATCTTTATTTATAAAAAGTGATGCTACTACAAATGTGTGTGTATATTATATATGTATATTTATTTGACTTGTCTGTGTCCACAAACAGAAGAGCTGTAATTAGCACGAATAAAATATTAATACATGTTAAGTAAAGTTGGATAAATACATAAATGATTTTACATACCTTTGGGTTTTAATTCGAACGTATTTCTGCTTCCATAAAATCCGGGTTTTCCCCCAAGAACGAACACACTGACATCTTGTCAATTTTGGGAGGTTGTCCGACTGTCCTCTGGTAAATCCAGGTAGAAGAAACATTTATAACAAATTGAGATAATTAAGCAATCGAGATAGATAAAATAAATCTTCAGGTTTGAATAAAAATAAATTATGATAGCTAAAAAATTCCAAGAATTTGCAAAAACAAAATCGGAAAATGGTGAGCGCTTAGAAGCAATAGGAAAATATTAGACAACTTGAACGATGACGTCACAACCCATCACGGAACGTTTTGATGTCACTCTTCGGTTGACTTTAAAATTAATTTTTAAAATGATGGACCCAGTTTTTTACATTGAGAACATTTTTGGAATTTACGAGTCCGGAATTATCAGAAAAATACTAAGTTGTTCAAATCCCCCACATGTGCAAATTCCTCATTAAAAATAATATTTTCTTATGTGACGGCGAAAGAAAATTCGCATGTTACATGTATATGTAAGCTATGTATAAAAATATAGCTGTAATTTCGACTATGTGCTAATTTTAAATAACAAACACAAAACTGTTTCACTTCTGCTGTTATTTATGCACAGAACAAGTGTAATTAAATGAATGGTTGGTTCGAAGTCAAACGAGAGAATGCGCCGTATATTTTAATCGGTTCTTAGAAGAAATCGTAATTGAAAATAATTGCACGATATTAGCTGAAAGGATGATGATCTCTAAAACAAATTTAAGAGTGATTATGGAATGCGAGCCCATCTTATACATTTAAAACCTACTTTAATGAAATTTAATTGTGTTAAATGCGGATAATTACATGATTATTAGATACATATTTAAAGAATTCCAGGAACACTTTTGGGAATGGATTCATAATGTTAATTACCTGTGAATCAATGCGTGTACTAATTCGATGGCACAGCATTTGGAACAGATGCATTATACACGCCGGTCCTGTCCGCCATTTTTTTTTTGGCGACCAACAGAAAAACGCCTGTTTTGAAAAATCGCCAAGTAGAAAAACATGGCGACGGTACGCGTTTTCTGAAAGATCACACAAAAAAAATTTTTTGCAGCTGTCACATGGCATATATGAAACACAATATTAACAAAACTAAACTTTAAAAGAAAAAAATAGATTAACAATTTAAAGCATTATTAAAATAAAATTAGAATAATAATTTTTTACGTTATTTAAAAAATAAATAACGGATTAGTAATATTTATGATATATATCAACAGAATAAACACAATATATAGCATTTCAATAAGCACTAATATTATAAAAAATCTAACATGTGAGGGGGAAACCCCACTCAACCTCCTCCCCTTGTAATGCCAGAAATGGAAAATAAATTTAATAACAGATGAAAATTGGAAAGGGTAGCAGCACAAACATTCCTCAACACTCCTACCTCCCTTAAAAAAACTTTGGAATAATTATTTTTAAGGTGAAATGCAAAACCCACCTCACACCTAAGAATACCCTGATATTTTTTAACAATTTCAAAAATAGTAAGAACCGAAATAACTTCACCCACCATAACCAAATTAGCTAAATCCCAGAAAATAAGAACAAAACAAAAATGTTCCAAACCAAAGCATCTTGTTTGATTTAGACTATTCTGATACTTTTCAACAATTTCAAAAATAGTAAGAACCGAAATAACTACACCCTCCATAACTAAATTACCCAATCCCAAAAAATGTTAAGAACAAAAAAATACAATCTGACCTAGGCGACTGGAAACCAAAATAACAACTAAGATGCAAATTTCTCGAATAGTGACAGGTACTGATGTCAGAAATCACGTGAACCAATGAGGTGCAAGAACACAGTAGAGCTGCTATACCCCACCCCCAAAGTCAGGGCAAACACACCCATCCATTCATCGCCGCATAAAATCCCCCCAAAATTGCCAAATTTGGCGACAAAAAAAACACGGCGTCTATAATGTATCTGTACCTTAAATATTTCCTCGAAAGTATATTTTTTTAACCTTACACCCCTAATTTATTTGTACTTAGAAAATGCATATTTATTTTAGCAAACCCGGAAAGTTTTTCTGTATTTTTAACAACAAATAGTGATTGAAAGTGTTACAAAAACGTTAGGAAAGTTCATCAAATTACTTGAAAGCACTATTTTATTTAAATTTTCATTAAGTTCATTCGTATGTAAGTATTATAGATGGTGCTTTACAGTCCCGAAAGATGTCAAGGCCAAATGTTCTCATTCTTTTTTCTCCTCAGCGGAGCCTCTGCACCCAGTTTAAGATCTTTGGCGAACATTTTTCGATTAGTGTGTCAGTTAAATTCATCCACTAAAGTTTGCTTTTGGTGGAAAATCCCAATTTTTTTTTGGTCTCACACGACATCCTATACGTATCCTTATCAAATCCACGCTTATAAATTGTTTATCTATTCAGTTACATCATTTTAATGATAATTATGCAATGTTCTACCAACGTAATAAGTTATGTATAATCTATATATAGTTGCCTTGTTAATAACACATATTATTAAAAATTCTAAAACATAATCTAAATTAATAAAAATTGTTTTTATGTTTATTTATTATTATTTAGGCCCTTTTCGGATTTTTAATGTAATTTATTTATTTTTAAACATATATTTTTTTTTCAATATTTTTTATTTTTTCGATTTTGAACACTACTATTCTATATTTTCGGCTTTTTTCGTACGGATGTCACTGGCCACAAAAATATTTTATGTTTTTCTATCCCTAAACTCTCTACTCTCTAGTTTTGTGTTATGAATTCACGAATCCACCCTTCTATCTCTTTGCTCTTTTATGTGCTTCTTTTTTGCTCGTTGTCATTTTTGTGCTTACTGACAGACGCCTCAGGATTGAAGGGCTCGGCACATAGGGTCCAGTTGCCACATCACCTTTAAAGCCTTTAAAACATATATTATCTAAAAATTCTACATAAAAATGATACAAATAAAGTTTTTAAATTTCCTATCACGTGTACGTATACATTACGTATCGCATATACATACATGTTACATATACGTATGTATACGTATTAATGTATCCTTCACACTAACAATGTAATTTAAGGTGACATAATTCTTAAAATCTGTTATATACATTACGATATTTTTTTACGATATTCCACTTTTCGTGCTAAGCTAAGATTGAAGCGTAATTGCTTTCTGTCGTGATTTTTTCTGCTGGAATTATACAAGAGCTGATCTTTTCTTAATCGAACAGATCATAAATCAAGTTAATGAATGAGGGCTTTTATTGGGGGACTTTCGTGCTGTTTTTAACCCCTTTTATTCGTTGCTGAGTGATGAATCTTCAGCAACTGATGAATGACAAAGTGTCATGCAAGTATTTTAGACCGTTTTGACGTGCAAGGATTTAAGTACCAGCTCTGTCATAGGATTTCATTCAAATCCTAATCCTTGATATTCGAAAACGAAAAGTAATGTTAGAATAATCAACCTTTGAAAAAATAGACCTTCATCAATCGATGCCGTAAATCAAAACAGGGGTGTTCATTTCATTTTTATCTTTTGAATCTATATCTTTAATGTATTTATGTATGTGTGTGTAAGTAAGTAATGTAATACAGCTGTTGTTTAAATCGATTATTTCAGATTCTTTTACTGTGATTGAAAGCTACTAGCCTTGACGATAACATTTATTTTCCCAACACCAAAGACAAGTTACAACGCACACTAAAACAGACAATACTGCATCTCTTAAAAATTCCGAGAGTTCAATGTTTGTTTTCCTTCAGAACGCGCCACTAAAAACTTTACGAGTTGAGCAGTCACCCAGCTGCTCAAAGCAGACGATAGAATTCACGCGATAACAGCAGAAATTAATCTCCCCGTCACATTGAAATAATTCCCTATTGAATTTACTTGCTCAAGGAGAAATCTAAGCAACTCGACTATTGAAATAATATGCAATCGAACCATATTAAAGAGAACTGCATAAGTCAGTGTCGAGCTTAACTTTTATTGAAGAGCTGCAAAACGACTTGTTTAACACTTAGCATGCGGGTCTACTTCACCGCGCACTGACGCTTGCAGCGGGCGTTTTTTAGTGAATCGCTCGAAAGTTGAGTGATTCAGAAAAATCGCAGTCTATCGAAAACTACTTTGTTTTTAGGACCGAAACTTTTTTTTTATTTTACACTTTAATATAGACTATATAATAATTTAACAAAAAAAAAAAACAATATTTTTACGAAATCACAAAAATAAACGATTTTTAAAATAAAGGTCCTATCATCTGTAGGCGCCCATTTCTTCGTCACTCTCTTCGTCACGACGGCTCCTTTGATATATTTTTTTTCAACCATAAAAAACCAAGCTTCCAATGGACAAAACACGACTTGGAGTTAGAAATTCGATGGAAAACGGAATAACGCAACCAAAGACCGAGTCACTCGACAATCCTAACTTGTGGAAAGAAAAAGTGCAAAGCGTCGCATAGCAACATTCCTATAAAGTCACACATACATATAATTATACGTATTGAGTAGATTTGGGATGGTTATCGGGTATCCACCACCAATCTACTCAATACGTATTTTTACGTGATCCGCGCTCTAGTGACAGACTGCCAAAAACGTAAAAATACATTGCCCGCACGCGAGGAGTTAATGGTAAAAAACATACGAGGAAATGATATCGAAACACTTGCTGGAACAGTGTTAGACCCCAAAGCGAGACGAGGAGATGAAAATCTTTCTCAGAGAAACGGAAACCGAATCTAACAATAAAAGTAACTTAGATCATTAAACTAGCTTCTCAATATAGAATAGACTCACCGTATGCGCATGTTCACATGTGTTATTAGGGTTACTACATTGAGTAGTTTATCGCCATTTTGGTTAGTGTAGGAAATAATCGCCCATTGAAATAAGTATGTAGAACGGGCTCTCACTCTGTCTTGGAATGCGACGAACACTTAAAATATAGGATAGAATTGATATTTTCCTCCAACAAACAAAATAACCAGCCTATCATGATTGGCAAGTTATCACCCGCTTCCTTTAACTAATTGAGGATAAACCCACAACTAGAATAAAACAGTTTCGATGTGCATCCAGAAAGCAAGTTTCCCCGATGTTTTTCCGTTTATAGTAAACGTAATTAGCCGTGTCAATTGCGCGTGCATAACAAATCTATGACGTATTAATCCTATGCCAGCTGGACAAGTTCCGATTCGTGCCAGAAGCGGGGTAGTGGTATGAAATGGAAACACTAATTCCTTCTCCCGCCTCCTGCAAGGTTCGGTCGGTGATCTTAAATGCACGAAGCATCGCGCCCATTGAAATTCCTCGTCAGCTCTGTCAGGTCTATGAGCCGAAACGGACACCCGAACACATAATTCAACGCCTAGGAGCAGCACCGACATTTCTGCTACGGTATCACGACGACGGCGAAGAGTTCCTCGACAGGATAGTCACGGGCAATGAGGATTGGATTTCGCACTTTACCCCGGAAACCAAGCAGCAGTCAATGCATTGGCGTCATAGTGGATCTTCGGTCAGGACCCCATTCAAACAGACGCTGTCAATAAGAAAAGGGATTTGAACGGTGTTCTGGGACGGAAAGGCTGGTGCCATTCACAGGCGGCAGAGTTTTACGACAGAGGGATACAAAAGTAGATCCCACAATATGACAAGTGTCTGTGTTCTGGTGGTAGCTATGTTGAAAAGTAGCTGAATCATGGCTGTAATTGTTGCCAATAAATATGTCCTTGAAAGTGTTAGTTCTTTTTTCTTTTAAATAGGGAAACTTACTTTCTGGATGAGCGTCGTATTACAAATAAAAATAAACAAAATAAAACAGAATTGGATTTGGCAACAGTAAAATAGGTAAGGAAATAAATTATTTCTTGTTGCAGAGAAAATAAAATTGCAGAAGAATCATTTTGACATACACTATACAGAATGCAGAAATAAAGTAATAAAAATTTTGCTCATGCTATCATAACTCCATTAGGCAAGCATTTAAATATTATACATATAAACATATAATAAATCAATTCAAGCATAATGAATGGCGTGCTACAACTCATCAACGGTCAAAATACATTACACACGTGGTTGAAAAATCAAAGCGGTCGTAGCTACTCTGAGTCAAAAAGCAACAACAGACAGATTATTCTACTTTCATAGGAATGATCGCCAAGTGAAACAAATATGCCAAACACGAGCGCATGCGCCGTGAGGACTCTGATAGGGAGAATATTCTAGATCGAGCTTTTACAGATCATTAACAAGCTGGACAATATGGAGAGTGGGCAGAAATTTTGCATTTATTGCAGAGAAAGGTTTGGGGAATGGGTTGGAAGCATTCTAATTCGCTGACACTCCTTTCATTAGGATATCTTGTGGCTGAGAAAATAGATTTCAAAAAATGGGAGAGAGGAAAATTTTTATGAGATGATAAAGTGTAATAAATTTGATATATATATATATATATATATATATATATATATATATATATATATGTGTATGTGTATGTGTATGTGTATATGTATATGTATATGTATGTGTGTGTGTGTGTGTGTGTCAGGTCTAAAAAGGGGGTAGTTGGAAATGAAGTGAGTTATAAACGATTTTAAAAAGGCAACTCTTTTATAATAATAAAATAAATGAAAAAGACCCATGCTTGCGTAACCTTTTGGAGTCATGCGGTCAAGTGCAGAGATATTTCACAGAACGTGGATGACTCATCAAGAGAGAATAATCAGTTAGCGCGCGGACAGGGAATAGTCAACACATTCCACGATTAGCTCCACCATGAATAAATGAAAATGGCGCAAGTGTTGCCTTTAAACGAAACTATGATTTAATAAACTTATTATTATCAAGAAAGATAGCTTTCCATTCACCTTAACATTGGATCACGACATATATATATATATATATATATATATATATATACATACAAACCGTTTTATGACCTGTCACCTGCTAAAAAATAAAAAGTTTCATTCATTCTGAACTCTTAAAAGAGGAACCTATGATCCATGTCCTAAGTGCTGAATTAAAGAAATTCTTTTTGGAACTTTTGGCAAGGTTTGTTAAGCCAAGTGCCATAAAAAGTGGTGACTCTGCTTTTGATATAGCAATAAAAAATTCAAAAAGATGCTGACTTGTTGTGTGTGTATGTGTGTATATATATATATATATATATATATATATATATATATATATATATATATATATATATATATATATATATATAAGTGTATGTGTGTGTAGATATATAGATATATATATATATGTACATATATATTTATGCGTATGTATATATCTATATGCATATGTATGTTTATATGTATGTATGTATATGATCATATATACGCGTATATGTATATAAATATGTATGTGGATGCATATATATATATGAATATATATGTATATAAATATATATGTGTATGTATATACTTATCTATGTATATATATATATATATATGTATATATGTATATATATATATATATATATATGAATATATATGTATATATATATATATATATATATATATATATATATATATATATATATATATATATATATATATATATATATATATGTGTATGTATATACTTATCTATGTATATATATATGTATATATATATGAATATATATGTATATATATATATATATATATATATATGTGCATATATGCATTTGTATATATTTTTATGTATGCATATATATATATATATATATACACATATGCTTTTGTATATATGTTTATGTATGTATATAAATATGCATTTGTATACATGTTTATGCATGTGTGTATATTCATTATCATTTATTTAAAAGTGAACATTAGAGTATAATAATACGAGGGTGTTTTTCATGATTGCACATATGACCGAGACTCAGCGATCGCTTCAGCCAGAAATAGAGTGAGTCAGAAAGAAATTCAAACGGCTTTCATTCGCTACTGGCTCCAAGCTCACGATAGCTACCAAGAAACTACTTTAATTGAAGGATCTTACGTAAGCTCCTCTTACGAGATATCTCAACTGTTTCCCGAGGCGATGACATTGTTTTAAAGTTTTGTGCCGCTTCATCTGTTCCCATCAAAGAATTCGAAGGATTCTCGAGTACGGTTAATTTTTTTGACGACACTCCTCTACATATTCGTTTTACTATTTCGATATTTCAACATTTCCTCAAGCGCACTGTTGTCTGCTTGCGCTGCCACTGTTGTTGTCCTTTCATATTTTATTCCATTGCTGATTGTACTGTTAGAATGGCAACTCTCTAATATATACATACACCCAGATTATACATACACACATATATACCTATACATACACCTACTTATAATACATGGTACATACCTACATATACATACACGTGCATGTACGTCTCCTTTTTGTTTGGACATTTTCTAAATTATCCGCTAGGGCATTGCAGAGTTATAATGGGTCAGACCTCTTCTCTGAGGACGTCAACGGTGGCCCTAATGGTCCATTTAGGTGAGGGGTTGTAGAAGGGAATGCAAAAGGACGAAGGAAGTTTTAGCCCTTGAAATCAGATTTGAAAACCCCTCAGAAATTCCCTTAGATATGCATGCAAATATATATGTAAGGTTCTAACATAAAACTTTGTACAAATCAGTGCGAGTATTCTAACGAATGTTGAGTATTCATTTCGCATGACCTTCAAAAAATTATTCTATTTGAAAAAGTTATCGTTTGCTTTTTAACGTCGCAGAGCAATCTTCGCCAATTTCTTTTTTTCGCCAAGAACAGTGAACGGAAATAAAAAAAAAATGTCAGCAGACGATAATATCATTTTTAATTCTTTAGAATCGCAACCGCTACAAACTTTAACGATTGTTCAACTGAAAAAAGAATTACGTTTCAGAAATCTTTCACTAACTGGAAATAAGAATGATCTAATTTTGCGTATTGTAGAGGATAATAATAAAAGAAATAGTGAAGGAACTTTGGAAGAATTAAATGTTCATCGAATGCAGTATCTTAATAACGATGAGGAGACAATTTCTGATAATGCACAGCTATTGACAGAGATTGAATCTCTGCGAAAACAAGTAGAACTTTTAAGAAATTCTTCTACACAATCACCACTTCCTATGCCTCCGCCCTCTCAAATAGATCCAAATATCGCAGCTATTCTTTCTACATTAATGGAAACGCAAAAACAATTTTTAGAAAGACAAGTAAAACCAAATGTGATTCAAATCGCATCTACAAATGACACTGCAAATTCAATCCAAATATTTAAAGGTGATATAATTGAAAATGCACTTGAATGGTTAAAGGAAGTTGAAAGAATTTCAACTTTAGCTAACTGGTCCGACGAATTAAAATTAACTAATGCTATTTCTCGTCTCTCAGGATCTGTAAAAAATTGGCAATTAACAACAGGAAAAAATTTTAATGACTGGATTACTTGGAAAAATGCTCTTGACTCAAGATTTAAAAGGCGTATTACAATGCAAGAATTTTTGGCACACCAAAGTGAACGAAAGTTGAGACATAATGAAAGTTTAGTAGATTATATTTATTCAAAAGATGCCATTTTGGAAAAAGCTCCTTTCACCATTCCCCAACCTGACCGTATTTCTATGATCATAGGTGATATTACAGAAGAAAAATGGCAAATCGCATTAGCTACTCAAAATACGAATACTGTTGAAGAATTAATTGACAGGGCAACTGCACTTGACGCTATTCGCAGTGCAAAACAAGAGCATAAGAAACATTCTCCGAAATCTCAAATTCGATCTTCTTATACACATGATGAACAACGTCGTAAATATAATCCATTAACTGATCATGTTCAGGATGTTACTTGTTGGAGATGTGGAAACAAAGGCCATGCATCTATTATGTGCAGTTTACCACCTCCTTCACGTGGTTCAACCATAGCTCAAACAAGAAACACGTCACGACAAAATCAATACACCAATAGTCAAACTAATGCCCAAATCCCATCTTCTAGCAGTTTAACTAGTTCTGATAATAACGCAGAAGTCGAAAACAAAAGTTTGATCTTTTCAAATTCCCGCCACAACAACAACAATCGCAACTCGACATCTGGAAGATCTACAACCGCAAATAGGGTAAATAATAATTCCATAAATTGTATTAGAACTGAAACTAAAAGACGTGCCTTAATACCTGTTATTATCAACAATCATACAGAAATTCAAGCCCTCTGTGATCCATGTACAGATATCACAGTCATTCAACAATCTTGTGTTCCAAATGATATTGTTATTAACCCGTGGATTGATGGACAGTTCCAAGTTGTTGACCACGAAATAAAACCAATAGGTTGGATTTTTTTAAACATAACTGTTGGTAATGTGGAACATATGATGCCTAAAATTGGAGTGTGCTCCCAGCTTCCATTTAAGCTTATTTTAGGATTCGATTGGCAACAACAAGTTCAAGCTAGATGCACTTACGACCCTAATGGCTCATTATGTATTGCTACTCCAACTTCATTTCATTTGTACGAATGTATTCATGCTTCGAAACCTAGCATCAACTGTGTCACTCTTCATCCACCCTCACTACCATCATTAGATGATGTTACTTTGCCAGAAGCAGCACCCCAAAAAATTACATCCGAAACAAACCTCATCCCTAAATCCGCAGGACTCTCTACAACTCAACAAGCTCAACTTGATGCAGTAATTGGAAAATTTACTGATGCTTTTTATTCGAATGATGATAACATTGGACTATGTCCATATGTGGAATTCAAAATCGAATTGCAGCATGAAAAGCCTATTAGATGTAGACCTTATAGAGTTTCAGAGCCTGATCGCCAGTTTCTAAAAACGCAAATTGAAAAATGGTTAAAACAAGGAATTTGCCGCCATTCCAACTCACCATACGCAGCACCAGCTTTCATTGTGGAGCAGCCCTTTCATGAAAGTACTCCTAGGCGAGTTGTGGTAGATTTCTCTCGCACTGTTAATCCTATCACAAAGATTGATCCTCACCCAATCGACCAAATGGAAGACGTTATTCAACGCATGGCAGGCAA
>CM063508.1:189238956-189246456 GCA_032207245.1 Pardosa pseudoannulata
ATTACTTTACCACACTAAAACATTTCCCTTTTTATTGATGAAATACTTCTTTTATATTTCCATGAAAACAAAATTTTACAATATATAAGTTTAAACATTTACTGTCTGCAAAATCGTATGACCAGTTAATCAGTTAAAAAACCAAAAGTTCTCGCGTAAGTCCTCGCTCTAATACCACGCTTAATAAATCGTAAATTCGGATGATTCTAAATGCCAAGTGCAGGAAATATAGCTGCACTTGCCTCAGTGCTACAGTATGCTGTGCTTCTCCAGTAGCCCATACATATAAAGCGTGATTTTCTATTAGTGTGCATTGCATACATATAAAAATTTCTTATATTCGTTTGCTTTTGAATATCTACGTGGTGCAGCACCTAGTACCGCACGCACTGCGAGAAAACAAGCAAGGAAATCAACATATTTGAATATGTTACAAATAATATTTATTATATACCATATAAAGATAGGTACACATAGGCGCAGAAAATTATTGTCTCTCATAATTTTGCCAGGGTGTGCAGTGCACACCCTGCACATATAGACTGCACGCCACTGATATATATATATATATATATATATATAATATATATAATATATACTATATATATATATATATATATATATATAAATATATATATATATATATATATATATATATATATATATATATATATATTGTAACGAATTCTCGTTACATTAAATTCTGATACAGACTTAACTAAAACCTCAAGAAAAGACGGCATGATGTATAAGAACAACAAACGTGCCTTTTGTGAACTTTCGAACTGGGCTCTTCTTTGCATAGTGTAGAATGGATGCTGAATGGAGAATTGTTGGCATCTCAATCATTCTGTCTGAGACATTCCTTGGGATGCTAGCGAACTGTTTCCAGTGTTCGTTTCAGTGGCATCCCAAAGAAAGAGGCCAAAAAACAAACCATTTTTTTTACCTTCTTCATAGGGTACTTTAGAATTCTGGAAAATTAAAAGTTTTACCATCATAGGACGGGGTATATGCTAGTTAAGTAACAAAAGTCATTATGTTATACATTCATTTAAAACACAATAGAATACAAGTTAAAAAAATTGTTACACGATGCAAACACATTTTAATATAGTAAAAAATTAAATATAGTACACAAAGTTACTCTTATAAGAAAAAAGTCTTTTAAAAAATTAATGTGTGTGTTTTTGTTTGTTTAACACTAGATTTACGGACCGAGCCCATTGGACTCATTAAAAATTGGATCACGATATATATATATATATATAAAAGTTTAATATCCCTTTTCAAAAACATACGTTGGTTTTGAGTTAAGTAATAAAATAGATGTCCACTTTCATTCCTCTTCTCCTTCCTTTCGTTGGGGTAGACCTATTTTCACGGTGGTGAGCCCATAGGTCTCATAGAATAGATATGAAAATAAATAAATAGAGTAATAAATAGAGTATAAAGTAAATATTAAGTATAGTATAAAGTAAATATAGAGAAGAAGACGAGAACACTTCCATTCCAATGACTTGCTACTGACGCACGGAAGAAGGGTCGAGTTCAAACATCGTGCCAAAGAAACAGATGTAGAAACCATGGTGCTCAATGGAATAGAAATGTTGGCGGAAAATGGGTTTCAAAAACAGATTTTATAGCTAAAAACGTTTTTGTAATAAAATAACTTTTCATAAAATTCTAAGAATCCATTTCTCAGACTAGTAAATATCTAGCGTTTAAGTTATATATCTTTGAAAAAATTTCTTCGTTTGTGTGTTTGATTTTTATGCATTAATTACACGGTTTGACTAAATAAATTCGACGTAATTCTAAACTGTATTCACAGTATCGGGCGTGAAATTATTGAGAGTGTACGAGATATTTCTCAGCCAAAAAACAAACCTTTTTTTACCTTCTTCATAGAGTACTTTAGAATTCTGGAAAATTAAAAATTTTCTCATCATTGGACGGGCTATATGCTAGTTAAGTAACAAAAGTCATTATGTTATACATTCATTTAAAACACAATAGAATACAAGTTAAAAAAATTGTTACACGATGCAAACACATTTTAATATAGTAAAAAATTAAGTATAGTACACAAAGTTACTCTTATAAGAAAAAAGTCTTTTAAAAAAATTAATGTTTTTTTTTTTTTTTTTTTTTTTTAACACTAGATTTAGGGACCGAGCCCATTGGACTCATTAAAAATTAGATCACTATATATATATACATATACATAAAACTTGAATATCCGTTTTCAAAAACATACGTTGATTTTAAGTTAAGTAATAAAACAGATGTAAACTTTCATTCCTCTTCCCCTTCCTTTCGCATTATCCAATGGGGTAGACCCAGTTTCACGGTGGTGAGCCCATTGGACTCATAGAATGTATATGAAAATAAATAAATAAATATAGTAATAAATAGGGTATAAAGTAAATATTAAGTATAGTATAAAGTAATATAGAGAAGAAGTCGAGAACACTTCCATTCCAATGACATTCTACTGACGCATGGAAGAATGGTCGAGTTCAAACATCGTGCCAAAGAAACAGATGTAGAAATCATTGCGCTCAATGGAATAGAAACGTCTGAGGAAAATGGGTTTCAAAAACAGATTTTATATGTCAAAAATATTTTCCATGTATTTTTTTGATAATAAACATTTTATTTAAGTGAATTTGAACTATTTTCTTTGCATAAAACTTGAGTTTTCTTGTATGAGTCCAATGGGCTCACTTCAGTGAAAACAGGTATAGGATCAACATCCATAAATCTAGTGTTAAAAATATATATGACGGAAAAGTTCCTTCAACTAATTCCGTACTAGTAAAAGGTAATAATAATTTAAAAAAGTTGCTACTATACTTTAATCAATGCTTAACCAAAAATGAATTCGATTGTGTCGTTTGAATTCGACTTGGAAAATTCTGACTGTATGATATTTTTTGATTTAATTTTATTTATATTTTATTTCTGCTGTTATTGATTATTTTTCGCGAAGCACGGATTGCGAAATGCTGCTTGTTGACAATTATACATGGAGATTAGAAGTACATTATTTTGATTTTTTACTGGAAATTTTCAGTGCAATGCCTCCTGGAAGTATCATTTAAGAAGTTCATTGTACAGTTGATGTATATGGCGCCACTCTTTCATTAAACTTCTTAATTATCCTTCTTTCTTTTGCTATCATTTTTCTCTCCTTTCAAATCTTTACAATAAGGCTTCATCATTAGAAGTTCTTGACACGAGACTGTCTTTAACTTTCGAATGCCCTCTTGGCAAGAATAGAGCTCGCACCTCTGCTGTAGAAAGTTAAACTTTTCGGAGCACCTTTAAGAAGCTTTATTACATTTATATTTTTCATTTTACATCAAAAGTTTGATCATTTAATAATTACAGTGGAATCTACATTCATTACCTATGTTAATATACAAATATGAATATGAATATATATATGTATGTATGTATGTATGTATGTATGTATGTATGTATGTATATATGTATATGTTTATATGTGTATATATATGTATATATATGTATATATGTGTATATATGTATATAAGGGGCTCAACCACCCCTTAACTCCCACCCCCCTTGTGAACGGTGTTACAATTAATATAATAAGTTTATTTTCAATTTCATACTATTTTTTAAATTTTTCAGTGGGAAAAATAAATTAAAACAGAGTATCTATAAAAATGTTGAATTCTGCTTCCGGTCGTATAAAAACTCTCCAAATCTTTCGATTCAGTCGAGAGGTTTCGCATAGAAAAGAACATGGAATATAACTTTAAAAAAATTAAAATTAATACATAGCTTTTCACCATTATAAAATTATAAATTTAATTTCAAAATAAATTTTTGATTATTTAATAATATCAATAAACTCAAGTAATAGCTTATGCATATTAAATGGTAACTATTTTTTGTAAATTTAAACTTTATTTAAGATATATACAGTGGACTTAATGGGATCAATTTAGGACAACGTGATTTCGATAACAATAACTGATTTAACAATAAACAATATGCAAAATTAGATACATTTGTCCTCCCCTTTAATTCACACGGACTAAATTTCAAAATAAAATGAAAAAACTCACCTTATATTTATGTACTGTATATTATCCTTTAAAACAGAAGAATTGTATGCATAATTAAAAAAATTCATATCTAGAATTTTTCTAAGAAGCTCATGGATAATTTGTTCGTCATCCTAATCAACCTGTCAGAACGATTTAAAATTTCTTAACGATTTAAAAATTAACGATTAAAAAATCTTTTGTTTTAATGTTAAATCATTCGATTTCTGGCTTCCCTATTGACAAGCTGCACGTAAGCGAGCAAGGCAAAAAATGGGAATAAGCTCCTTCTCAGTTCCGATAAGAATGGGTTGCCTTCTGCTTATCTGACGACCACCGACCACTATGGATGTGCGAATTTCGGAAAATTTTCAGGAACGTGTAATACTGCACTCCTTTGTTCATTCCCCATTTCCCTAGGTAAAAGAGGGAGAATTTTCAAAAAATTCAAACAAAAAGGAAAGGAAAGAAAAGAATGAGTTTCTTCTGAATAGATTTTGAATATTCCTTTTCCAGTTAAAATGAGTTTCGAAAACGGATTACTTTAACCGACGTAACGATCCCATAAGGCGATCATTTTAACATACAAACGAATAGAGAAAATCGGGACCCAGTGATTTCGATAACAATAAACGATGGATAACATGAACCGCGATCACATTAAGCGGAGTCCACTGTAGTATTTAAATTTTTTTAAGTTATTAACACCTGTTGTGAAACGTCTGTGAAAATGCAGTTCAGAGTGGCTCCCTGTTTCATTGGCGATATTTTTTGGTGTTAATAATGTCAACGTACCATTTTAGATAAAAATCCATAGCAGCAGTAAATATTCAATAAAAAGCATTAAATTAAAGAATTGAAATAGCAAAACACGCAGTATAGATAAAATTTATTCACAGGTTGTATCAAAATTTTTAAATTTTCAAACGTATGGAGAGCATAAAATTTTCTAATCATACGGAAGTTTACGAGAAAATATGGGTACATCTATATCTATCTATATATATATATATATATATATATATATATATAAACGAATTTGTGTCTGTCTGTCTGTACTCGATAGACTCAAAAACCATGCAATCAATTGCGGTGAAAATTTGGGAAATTCTTAGGTATATACCTAGGAAGAATTTTGTAAATTTTTAATGTTCGAAATCCTTTTCTTCCCTCTTTTTCCAGCATTTCATGTCCTTATTCCAAGCCTTATTTTTCCCGGTTAAACGCAAACGATTCACTTTTTAATTTATGGCATCATAACTAAGTGAAAGAAGCAACAATTTCTAGCAATGTGACGTCATTCCAAGTCATTGTTTTAAACGCAGTTTTCCTCGGTTAAAAGCAGGCGATTAAATTTTCAATTTATCACATAATAAATAGGTGGAAACGATATTTTTCTATCATTATGACGTCATTCCTTTATATATTTCATTTATTCATTTCTTATTTTATGTTATTTAAACATCGTCTGCGTAGTATCCATTCCATTTGACCTGGAAATTGAGATGTAAAGTGATTCACTCTCCTTTCTATGCGACGCAAATTATAACATTTTTATATAAGAACTAATTTTAAATTTAATTCAGGGTTCATTTTTACGTTACAATGAAATGTTTATACACAATATTCTAACAACAAAAAGTACAAATTTAAGTGACTCTCATAGGCAAATAGAAACCTATCATTTTAGATAGTTATCTTCATATTCATATGGTTGTCTATATGAATGTGTGTTTCTGTTTCATACAAAACCACGTGGTTTGTCATAAATTTTCTTAATTTTGGACAACATTTATTAATACCAAAAAAATTAGAACTGTTGCTGTCAAAACCTCTGCTTTCTCTTCTACCACTTAATCCTAGTCCACTACAAGATGTAATAGCATTGCTAATCAACGTACAGTAGTAATACAGTAGTACAAAAACTGAATATTGTTATAATACGCTTATAATAGAAATATATAAATATGCCAATGACTCGAACTGAACTGTGACGAATTTAGAGAGTTATGCACTGAAAAATATCTTTGTTTAAAAGAAATACATTAAGTTTACGGTAGCAATGCACGGGCACGCTCACTAGTATTTTATATAAGTAATTAAAATGAAACAGAAAGCATAAACTCTGAGTATTCAGGTACTTTCAAAACTGTGTATAAAAATTTATACACGATTTCAGTCGAAAAAACCGCGAGTTGCCACATGTGAGAAAACTCGCGTACTTGGATATGATTAAGCTCTATTTTGTCTTACGTACCCTTCAGACTCATTTTTTTGGATGAAAGGTATCCCAATTTGCAGGAAAGTTTTCTCCTCTTGCGTAGTCGCGTGACGATTCTGCCCCAACTGACAAAAAAAAAAACATAGGGGAGATGAAGTTCAGTCGAACTTTTCTCGAGACGCAGACACAAGATTTGTTCTGATGAGGGAATTCGGACAGATGCATGTCACCCGGAAATAAAAAATAAAGACAAAGATGACGTCATTCTCTCACAAGAAAAGTTCGGTTCATTGACAGGATAAGTTACATTAAATGCAAGACTTATTTCTAAAACACCCTCACGCGGTTTCTCATCAAAATCAAACGATGACACTACGAATGCGACACAAAGGGTGGCGGCACAAATTTGGCTAAAAACATCAGAGTGGAGCGAAATCCATTTCATTTTAATTTGATATAAAAATAACAAGTGGTTGTTGTAAAAGTTATTATCCTTCAAAATAGGTATTTAAAATTCTCCTTCTCATCTGTTAATACCTAATGTCCCAATCATAAAATATCAGGTAAAGGAATGTTCGCCAATTTTTTTTTTTTTTTTTTGGTAACCCATTTTCCAATGTTAACTCTGGTCATTTTCTGTCCCATGATTGTAGCGTAAGCAAAGGGCTGCCTGTGATATTTTCGATCTTCATTGATGTTTATTGTTGGCTCTTGCCTCCCCAAAGGGCTGAACAGTCTCTAGTCTCGTGGGAACAAAATGGGTTCTGACATCGTCGGAAGATGCGTTATCCTTGTCCATTCGATGCAGAGCCGTTGCACTAGAATGACGGTCGAAGCTTTTCTGTCCTGTGAAGTTCCGCAACGCAGTACTTGTGTTTCTGATCGCCTCATCATTGCGGATTTAGGTATATCTGTTGACCAGTGGCGTGAGATAGGTTTTCATGCAGGTTGTGCAGAGAACATGGATTTTCCAATAAATCTTTAATTATTGAGACACCTGAGTTCTCCATTCTGAAACGGGATATTTATTATGAATATAAATTTAAAGAATACAATAAATAAAATATTTACCTAAGAGTAATCGAGTTATAACTATAAAAACACCTAAACTTATCAGAATTCTACTAGCACTGAAGCAAATATCTTGTCTTTTGTTGTATAGTGTCCTATCGGCGTCGAAAAAGCAAAACTTCGGGCTTC
>CM063508.1:189258956-189261456 GCA_032207245.1 Pardosa pseudoannulata
TTCAATTAAAAGATAACAATAACGGACAATTACTTCGAATTTATCGAATTTTGTTTTCAAAATGCAAATGAGAATATTAATTAGTAAATCGATTCCCCAATGTGGGATCGACCCTTTGTATAATAGATGCACGGATATATTTCCCAGTAAGGGTTTGTTCCCTTACAATTTAAATTGTGCTCTTCAATACAATTTTTAAAAAAGTATAGTTTACCCTTATAGTTTTGTTAGAAAATATTTTCTTTTGTAAATTTCGCAACCTGTTAAAAAAAATCTTAATACCCGCAACGTCTTAAAAACTTTTTTTCAATATACCATCTATGAACACGGTGTATTTCTGACCAGATTCGAACTCGAAACCCTCTGGCTACGAGATCGTTGCTATGCTACCATGACTATGTACTTTAAATTATCGACAAAGTGTATACAATAGGAAGTTTAACTTATTTAACATTTATTTTAGATTTACGGATGTTGTTCCTATAGCTATTTTTACTGAAGTGAATTCGATTCATACAAGAAAATGGAAGATTTTTGCAAAGAAAATAGTTCCAAATTAATTTAAACAAAATGTTTATTATCTAAAATTGCATGGAAAACATATTTTACATATAAAATCTGCTTTTGAAACCGCTTTTCCGCCAACATTTCTATTCCATTGAGTACCATGGTTTCTACGTCTTCTTCTTTAGCACGATGATTGAACTCGACCCTACTTCCGTGCGTCAGTAGCATAAATATCTGTCATCGGAATGGAAGTGTTCTCGACTTCTTCTCTCTACTGACTTCTTAGCTCTTCAGCCAATCGGAAAATATCCCAGGCTTGATAGGACCCATCAATGTCATGTTATGCAATTCACTGTTAAACCCTTCTATGAGTCCAATGCGCTTACCACCGGAAAATAGGTCTACCCCATTGGATAATGCGAAAGGAAGGGGAAGAGGAATGAAAGTGGACATCTATTTTATTACTTTACTCAAAACCAACGTATGTTTTTGAAATGGAATATTAAAGTTTTATATATATATATATCTATCTATCTATCTATATATATATATAGATATATATATATATAGATAGATAGATAGATAGTGATCAAATTCTTAATGAGTCCAATGGGCTCGGTCCATATATCTAGTGTTAATAATAAGTTAATAAAATGAATAAATATAAAAAATCGTCGAATTATTAGATACTTAAAAATTATCCAAAGAATGAAATTGACGTTCGTAGCAGAATGCAGTTATAATTGTTTCTTATAGTTTTGTGTGATTTTTTAAGTTATAGTTTTATTCCTTTAGCCAAACATTTATCAGCTCACGAGGTTACAATAACCATAATCAAATGTTCTACATCCTTTTTTCTGTTAAAATTTCTCGGTCTCATGAAAGAACTATGATAAATTCTGGAAAGATCTGACCAGTCATTTCGGAATGTGGAACATAGGATTCTGTATATGTAGAGAGAGATTCAAAATAATTTTGTGACGGGTTAATGGGATAAAATTAAATTACGTTTTCTAAACATTGCTTACAAATAATATATATATATATATATATATATATATATATATATATATATATATATATATATATATATATATATATATATATATACATATATATATATATATATACATATATATATACATATATATATATATATATATATATATATATATATATATATATATATATATATATATATATATGCATTCAACTGCACACACACACACATACATACACAAACATACAAATACTCATTCATATACATTCATATACATAATCACACATATTCATAATCATATGCATACCTATGCATGAACACATATCTTTACATATATACATACACATACATGCGCAGACACATTTATACACATATACATAATCATTTTATATACTCACATTTATGTACAAACACATATACATACCCATATATACATACACATACATGCGCAGACACATTTATACACATATACGTAATCATCTTATATACTCACATTTATGTACAAACACATATACATACCCATTAGTGTACATACATATGCATGTACATACATTCCGTACACATTTAGATACATTCATATACATAAACATTGTATATAAGCACATTCATGTACAAACACATACACATACCCATAAGTGTACATACATATGCATGTACACACATTCCGTACACATTTACATACATACATTCATATACATAGAAATATTTACATCCATACTCGTGTACATATATATGTATGCACACATTCATTTACATACATATACACATTCATGTACATACATATGTATGCACACACACCCCGTGCACATTTACATACACACATTCACACACATACATAGACAAATTGACATCCATACTCATGTACATATATATGCAGACACACATTCATTTACATACGCATACCCATTCATGTACATACATATGCAAGCACGTACTCTCCATGTACATTTACATACATGCATTCATATACATACATAGAAATATTTACATAGA
>CM063508.1:189266456-189271456 GCA_032207245.1 Pardosa pseudoannulata
GTGTGTGTATTTATATTTTTAAATATGTATGTATATATATGTGTGTATGTATGTTTATATACGTATATATATGCACAAATATATATATATAATATATATATATATATATATATATATATATATATATATATATATATATGGGAGTGTATTTATATTTATAAATATGTATGTACAGAGTGTTTCAAAAATGACCGGTATAATTGAAAAATCAATAAAAACTAAACGGACAGTGATAGAAATGCACAGTTTACTGCAATATGCTTGGGACGATATTAAATTTTCAGGCAGATAATCTTTCAAAATGAGTTACAATGTTTCACAACCCATGGAGCTGCAGTCTGGAAATATCTAAACTACGATATTATCCACATATCCACGAGGCTCAGCAATAATATTCTCAGAACGAAATGATCAGATTTCCGTGTCAACGTCTGAGGCTTCACATGCAGAACGGGTGTGCCGTTCCAGTTATTCATTTGTTTCTGGATAGTGGTGGTACACCTGGACTTTTAACCTTCCCCACAGAGTAATATAAAATACTATAGTAAATTCAACAAAACAAATTAAATAAAAATAGAGAATAACTGCTGAAAATCCCAGGTATTTAAAATAATAATGAAAAAATAAAAATTAAAAACAGGTGAAAATTAAAAACAGGAATCTTCCACTGAAAGCTGCTTAAATGGGATCTGTCCCCTTAGATATTTTTCATGATTTTTCCTGCTTATAAATTTTGTTTTTTGAAAAAATTTGTAAATTTTCAAAAAGCGAACCATTTTTAACAATCAAATATTAATATTTTAAGAAGTAAAAATGAAATTTTCAAAACTCTATTTCGATTATTCTAGCAAAACTTACTATTCCACCCCTCTTTCGGCGAGAAATTTTTAAGAATAAATCCGCATTTAAATAGTTCAATACTTATGTTTTCACCATCTAATAATTATGAACCACGTTGAAGTTTTCCTATTATGACAAAATATGTTTTCTTTACGCCATCATTGCAATTGTTCAATTATTCTGAGAACTCTTGAATAATGAGGGAGGTCCTTTAAATGCACGCAAGGCTGAGCAGAAAAAAGTCTTCGCCATTTCCTTCCGAAATTGGAACTTTAAACTTTACTTCTCGCTTCAATTCTTCGTCCAGATTGAAATTTATTTGTACACACGCGACCATTGCACTATTTTATCGCATTTGTGATGTCACCCAGATTCGGAACATTTCATAAAATAAGTTCAGCTGAAAGGAGCCTTCACAGTTGGTCAGAACGAGAACAAATATTGATTAACCAGTACCACGAAATAAAGACAGAGAAGGGTAAAATGAAAAATTCTTCCAGCCGACAGAAAACTAAAAAAGGATCACAGAATCGGAATTTCCAGAAATTCAGTGAACATTTGAGACTTGCTCCATAGTTGGATATATACAGTGGACTCCGCTTAACAGGATCGCGGTTAATGTTATCCATCGCTTACTGTTATCGAAATCACCGAGTCCCAATTTCTTCTATTCATTTTTATGTTAAAATGATCGCTTTACACACACATGTGTATGTTAGTTTTAACTATTAAATCATTAATTAATAAAAAGTGAGCGAACTTTTAGGAAGCAGAAGAATATAGGGGTGCGAAGACTCCCCTTTGTTCAGAGCACGCGCCAAATCACCTGATCGGAAATCCCACCTGTTGAACATTACAATAGCATGGCGTCGCAGAGTCTGGGATGTTGACAGTTTGATTGAATAGGCCCTAATCGATTCGAGTTATAAGCCCAGAGGTTGGAGTTATGAGCGAGATTCCTGAATCGGGATAGCCAACGAATGAGAATTCAGCTAAAAAAAAACTAGCTGTGACCTTAGCTGGAGTTCTCGGGTAACTGGAATCGTAACTGACCCAAAAACGGTTGGCGGGACCGTCACTGATCCCCAGGTATAAAAAGCCCAGAATTTGGTGACTCGGTGTATTTCGACATTTTTTTACTTAGGTGCTTTGATCTCTTGGAGGCTTTCGCATCTTTTGACCGGAACCAGCTTTTTAGTGATTGTTTTCCGGAGACTCCATCAAGTAACCTCATATAAGGAGCGGCAGGGTCTCGGACACCGAACGGGGGATAGATGGGGTTGCATTGTATCCTGGAAGAGCCTCCCCATTCGTGAGGTTATTTAATCTTTCCCGACTGTGATCGACGTGGCCATTCAGTGCCGAAAATCCTCCCCATTTCTACTTGTTTCGGGGAGAATTAGAATCAATTGCATATATAACCGTATTTACTCCAGAAAGAATAAAAGTATTTTCCAATTTTATCGTGACTGTGATCCTTCTTCACGCTACCTCTTCACTAGAGAACATTGAAATCGTCACACGGATTAAACAATACTATGTAAAAGTAGAGCGTGTTAAATTCCACACAAATCAGCAACGGCACAACATTTCACCTTAATTGTAAAAATAAAAATGTGGATATTAATGTTTCTCCATTTTATTCTGTGAACTTCTATTTAAGCATTCTATTTTTGCATTGCGATGCAAATGCGGTTTTTTTTCTTTCCGTTTATATTTCTCTGTACGAGTTCCCAGTCGCCTGTTGAATATTTTAAGAACAATTTCAAACAAACTTTTTCTTTGTTAACCCCGATATTCTATTTATTGAATTTCGTTTAAAAGGTAGGCGTTAAAAAACATCTTCAAAAATATTTTCATCCCTTTTTTATAGTAACTCAATGGACTATTAATATGTAATTAACGTAATGTAAGTTACTATTTTCTTGTATTTTACTGTACATATATAGACAACAAAAAACTATTCATTGCTGCCACGTTTCACAGAATTATTATCTACCAAATGAAAAAAAAAAGTTTTAAGTGTTTCCAATATTTTTAAAGTAATTAGCTGCAAAGATGCTATGGTACTTAACTACAGCATTGGATCTGAAAAAATAAAATTTTCAAAGAATCTTTTAGCTATTTTTTCATTTATTGATACAGAGTTCTGTTTTATTTAGGAAAAGCATTCTCATTAGGCTTTTTTCTTATGTTTTTAAACCTTATTGGCTCATTAGTTTCGTATATTCTTTATTTTTAAGCCCCCCAAGTTTCATTCCAATTACAAATTTCGATAAATTTCGCTTTCAGTATAATCTTCTTTAGTTGCCTTCTGCATCAGGAAAAAATATATTTTCACTTTCTCTGTGTATTGATAAATTATTAAAGTCAATTTAAAACTTAATTCTTTAATGCATATCTGATAATTTCATTTCCCGAAAGAAATATGATCGATACGAGGTCGGACGGAATTGCGAAGATATTAATATTATATTAAAATTTCATTATACATATAACATAAAATTACTTTATCTAGCTTATTACTTTGTTAATTTTTAGGAAGTGTACCCTTTTCGTTGCAAATTAAAACTATCACTTTAGAAATATATATTTTCCTATATTCCGATGCATGCAAATTTCGGTAATCGAGAATGAATTTAAAGGAGGGATGGATGGGTTTTGGACCCTCCCAGAAATATTTTAAATTACATTATATTACATTATGTTAATGTTGTCGTGTCCATTGGGATTGGCAACAACAGCTTCGACTCACTTCATTTATTCCTGTTTCACGTGGTTACAATGAAAGCACACAACTCGAACCACCAGAATCACAACGAACAGCAACTAGAAAACAAAAGCGAACAGCCCTTCGAACCTTGGTGCTCGCCTATTTAAAAACATTTTAAAACCGGAATCGACGTCATGATTGACGTCAAGAGACAGCCAATCATGCCGCATAGAAAGTTCTCGCGAATTCTAAAAACCCATCCCACTGACAGAGTGCCGTGTGCAAATCCCAAAACCAGAAAAACGCCGCCATTTTAAAAGAATTGACATATAGAATTTTGAAACCAAAACCGAAATATTTTAAGCAACGCGCCCCATTATTACACACACACACACACACACACACACATATATATATATATATATATATACATGTATACACATATGTAGGTTCCAGCAAAGAAATTTGAATAGAAGGCCTAAAAGATTGATGATTTCTACAAAATAAGAAGCGTACGGAAATAAATTAAATACGGTTTTAGGATTAGCGTTGCACGTACGAAAATCGAGCAGACGATGCGCATTCGAGTCACGAACAAACCACTTGAATCGCGATACGTGGAATAGAGAATGTTCCTCGTTATTAAAAGAAATTTTATTCCTGCGCAAAAACATCGTGAAACATTTATGTACAGTACTGAGTTATTGAAGAAGTTAAAGGTTTTCAGAATTCGAAAACGGAATAAAGCAATTATTTTATGTTGTTGGTAACGTGTTTTATATTAGGAATAACCAATACAATCATACTTTATGTTTCGGTTAAATCTCGACGGGAATTTCGGGAGATTAGTTAAATAGCTAAATATAAATCAATATATATACATATACACATCTAAATATCGGCCATTCCATAGTTACGTTTGTGCCACATTGCACGATTGTTATCACTTTTTCTATAAAGTATTTAACTATATATTTTTTCATAAAGCAAATACACCAACCTATTGAGCTATGAACTCAAGAATCCACCCTTCTATCTCTTTGCTCTTTTATGTGTTTATTTTTCGCTCATTTTAATTTTTGTGCTTACTGACAGAAACCTTTGGATTGACGGGCTCGACCCATAGGGTCCAGTTGCCACACCACCTTTAAGATACGGCAACCTATATAGCATTTTGCAAAAAATTAAAGAACTTGCGTTTCTTCTTTCCATATTTAAATAATTATAATTGGGTTGTTACGGGTGGACAGTAATTTTACCGGGTGTTACACATGGATTCACAGTTAAAACTTTTTTATCGAATAGGTAATATCGAAGAGTCATTAAAATTTTTTTTTATAATAAAGAAGGATAGATGTTTAATATTATGTATTACTTGTAAATTTTCAACTACAAATATAATTATCAGAATATTTTCAAAAATCATGTTACGGGTGTGACAGAGTTC
>CM063508.1:189288956-189293956 GCA_032207245.1 Pardosa pseudoannulata
ATTTCAGTACATTCTGAAGTTCTTACATATTATAAAACTAATAATTAGGATTATTTGAAATTATAACATGGATTGAACTTTAGAATTTCAGCGAACATTTGGGGTTTGGTTTGGTTTGAATTTGGAGCTCTACGGTCTACTCTTTTGCTCACGAGCGCTAATGAAACTGGGACCTACTGCTTAAAGGTCGATTCTGAACGGCTACGAACATCCATGCCCTCAGCTGGATTCGAACTCAGGCACCGAAAAGCAGCATTGGCGATGTTTCGTCTGCACATTTGGGGACACTCAGGTATTTATCGTATATGATCTAACAATGCTCATTCTAATGACAGTAAAATTGTCTTTAAATTCTGACATAAGAGCCTCCGCCCAATTGTCTGAATAATTGCTCCTATTTGGGAGAGGGGATAAATTTATTGTTTTGAGCCTTTTCTAATACTAATAAAAAGCCAAAAATGGTTGTTTAAATCGGATCTAATGATGTTCTTTCGAATGATACTAAAATTGTCTCAAAATTCCAAAATGTGGCGGGGTGAAATTTTGATTTTGGGACACATTTGGGGGTGATTTTGGGGCATTTTCAGTGTTGATTAAACCCCAAAAATGATTGATCTAATCCGATCTAATGATTCTTTTTAGAATGATATATTGTTCATGTGTATCATTTTAAAAAATCCATAAGGTTATTCCCTAGCCCCTTAGAGATTTTCAAAAATTTTTTTTAATTGATCAAACGATGAAATATGTTGATCAAATCTGATCAAACAATGATCAAACGAATGACTTACTTTGAAATGTTAGTTTCCGTCACGAGGGGGTGAACTAACTTTATTTGGGTTTATTTTCAGTTACATTTAAATATAGAATTGACATTAATGCCAAACCTATGAAAATTACATTTTAAAATTTCTTAAATTAAATGTTTTTTTAATCAATATTTTGAAATCTTTTGTTAATTTTTAAAATGTTCCATGTACATTAATTTTTTCTTCAATTTTACCTTTTTTAATTCTTATAAATATTTTTGAACACTTAGGAAGTATTATTTTGCAGATAAACTGAATAGTTAATTTAAGGGGAACATTTTTTAATTGCACGTTGAATTTTCATGACGTATATCAAATTTAAATTTAGTTTTAATAACTCTAATAAATTCAAAATTTAATGTGGATAACCCAGATTTTTTAAAACAAAATAGAAGTATTTGCTAAACATTTTTTTAAAAATTTTTAACAAGTTAGGTCGCTAGGACGAGGGGTATTTTAAATATTAAAAAATATTCGTAAAAAAACTGATTTTTAAACACATCGGATTTTAAATTAAGAAAAATCTATGATTAATTTACTAATACTTCAATTTATCCATATATAAAATTTCATAACTCAGAGTTGATATTTAAATATAAATTTTCGTGATGTCCACCAATATAATACAATTTTAATGACATCCATCAAGCATAAATTATAAAGATATATATGAAAAAATTAATAGACAAAATTTAAGATATCAATAAAAAATAATAGGTATACAAAAATGTTATATATACCATGAAAATTCTTTCAGTTAAATTAAATTAAAATGCGAAAACTGTAAAAGTATTAACCTCATTTTAGTATTTAAAACATTAAACTCCAAAGAGATATTTTGCACTAAAATTTTATTTTTTATAAACTAGAAAACAAAACTTCATAATGAAAGCATATTTTGAAAATTTTTCGTTAATTAAATATTATAATAATTCAGAAATGACTGACTATTTCAACATACTCAAACTTTTTTCACTGAACAAAATTTTTCCTAGCATCAACTTTCAAATTTTTATATACATATTTAAATATGTCTCCTTAATATTAATTCAACGATAAGACTTTTGTTAATTGAAATTTATAATAAATATTATCCCAAAACTACATACTATTTCAATACATAGATATTATTTTCTTTCACTTATAAAAATCATTTATAGCACAAAAACTATACAAGTTGATGATTACTTATGCTATTAAATGAAATAATACAGATTAAATAATACAAAGAATGGAATCTTAATCAAACAAAATACGTCCCTTTTTGGCATGAAAATTTAAGGAATTTATAAATTTTTTAAAGATTTTCTTATGGGGCCTAGTTTAAAATTAAAGATTTCAAGAACCTAGTTTTTAAGGATCTCGATGATTGAAGTAGTTTTTAAAAATTTTTGATGACCTTTTAATTCCTGGTTTTTTTTTCCAAAATATATAATACTTGTACTCCTATATAGATACACAAACATTAAAGCTAAACATGAAAACTAAAAAAAATAGATATTAAAAAATACTTGCCAGTTCGCTTGATGTTTGCCATTTCAGCGGAAGTCTATATGCTTTAATCAAACATAGCTAGTTGTATCACGCGTATCTAATTTGAAAATCTGAAATTGTCGAAGGCTGGCAATATCTTTTTTTTTTAAGCACAACTACTATCACCTAAACGAATGATGGACTCCCTTGAACTAGTCCTTTTAAGTCTTTCACTTAAAATTTTACTGTATAAATCGTCCGTTAGTCTGATAATGAAGTACAGCTGCAAGAGGAATCCCCCCTATAAGCTAGGGTGGAATATTTGTAAGAATTATTTATACTTAAGACTTAAATCATGCCTTTTCTGTTTAACATGATGTTTATTTAATGGATTAGTAATATGCCTAGCCCAGCCTTGCAAACGATTCCAGGAATAGTAGAGCCTTAGGTTACACAAAACTTTGCCAACCAGATGTGTAATTCCCTCTCCAAGGAGAAAAAGTTCAATTCAAGGGAAGATTTTTTAGAGGGAAATGGCTTTTTAATCAGTTTTGCTCCTAATGACTGAATCCCATGCGCACCCCATATTGTGTCCATTTATCTTCCTTCCTGGACTTCCTGGGCATTTTCAACACCCGCAGTGTTTAAGTGAATACCCTTCACAAACATACAGACATTTCTCGAACCATTTATACCCTTCAATTGTTCATCGGTCAATGTTAAAATGAATGTCAAAGATTACAGAAATTAGCACAGCCCGTTTCTTGATCACACGGGGTGGAGAAAGCCTGTAGGCCCGCAAAACATTTCTGAACGAAACGGTCTTTTTCTAAGCAAACTGTTGTCTATAGCCAAGCAGAGAATCCATTTTCTTTCCAAGACAAGGTCTTATAGAATTTTAGAATTTCGAGGAAAGGGGGGGGGCACAGGTTCCCTCGACTACGGTTTTGAAATAAAAAATCTTTTAGTTTCTTCTTGATTCCTTTTTCGGTAGCATATATTTATTCCTCAAAAAAGGTCTTGAAAAACTCGAGAAGCATACCGTTATTAGAATACCTATATTTCCTTTGATAAATTAGTAAAATCTTAAACATCGGCAGGGACAAAACTACAAGTTTAAAATCTTATACTTGCTTTGAAAATGTCCCACGAAAGGAGGATTACCGTAATTAGAATAAATCTTAAGCACACTAATAAAAACAGAATAACTTTAACATTCTTTAAAATGTCAAAAATTCAACGTGTGAATAAAACCGAAAATATTTCGAAGAGAAAAACTACAAGTTCGAATACCTATACTTGCTTTAAAAATGTCTCAGAAAAGGACGATAACCGTAATTACGGTACGTCTGCAGCACACTAATGAAAACAAATTAACTTCAACATTCCTTAAAATGTTGAAATGTGGAGGGGCAAAACTACAAGTTCGAATACCTATACTTGTTTTAAAAGTGTCTCAGAAAAGGACGATAATCGTAATTACAATAAGTCTTCAGCACACTAATGAAAACAAACTAACTTCAACATTCCTTAAAATGTTGAAATCTGGAGGGGCAAAACTACAAGTTCGAATACCTATACTTGTTTTAAAAGTGTCTCAGAAAAGGACGATAATCGTAATTAAAATAAGTCTTCAGCACACTAATGAAAACAAATTAACTTCAACATTCCTTAAAATGTTGAAATCTGGAGGGGCAAAACTACAAGTTCGAATACCTAAACTTGCTTTAAAAATGTCCCCGAAATGGTTGATAACTGTAATTAGAATAAGTCTTAAGCACACTAATAAAAACGGAATAACTTCAACATTTATTAAAATGTCAGAAATTTAGTGTATATGAATAAAATTCTAAAAATCTGGAGGGGCAGAACTACAAGTTCGAATACCTAAACTTGCTTTAAAAATGTCCCCGAAATGGAAGATAACTGTAATTAGAATAAGTCTTAAGCACACTAATAAAAACGGAATAACTTCAACATTTATTAAAATGTCAGAAATTTAGTGTATGAATAAAACCCATTTTATTTGGAGGGGCAAAACTGCAAGTTCGAATATTTATACTTGCTTTAAAAATGCCCCAGGAAAGGAAGATAACTATAATTGGAATAAGTCTTAAGCACACTAATAAAAATAAATTAACTTTAACATTCATTAAAATGTCGAATCAACAATTTAAAAATTAATGATTTAATATATGAATATTAAAATATGAATTAATACATGAATAATTATATGAAAATATATGAATAATATATGAATAAATAATTTAATATATGAATATTATTATATAAATTAATAATGTAATATATAAGTACAATCTTAAAAATCTGGAGGGGCAAAACTATAAATTTGCCCCTCCTTTAAAAATTCTGGGGGGGCAATTGCCCCCCCTTGCCCCCCCAAATTACGCCCATGTATATACATATACATATATATATATAAATATATATGCATATACTTATAAATATATACATATATATACATATATATATATATATATATATATATATATATATATATATATATATATACATATATATATATATATATATATATATATATATACATATATATATACATATATATATATATATAAATATATATACATATATATATATATATATAAATATATATATATATATATATATATATATATAAATATATATATATAAATATATATATATATATATATATATATATATATATATATATGTACT
>CM063508.1:189298956-189323956 GCA_032207245.1 Pardosa pseudoannulata
TTTCGTATTTGAATATATGCATAATACCTACAGAATAGATGAATATAATGAGGTTTTATAATAATCTCATTATTAAATGTAATTTTTTTAAACAATCGAATGATTTTTAAAAAAACATTCATTCAAACTTTCATTATCTATTTATTTTATTCTGTCAAACGTAGATTTCAGGTCATTTTAAAATAAATATGAATTATATTAGAACTTGAGTAACTTTACTGGTAACAAATGATCTTGTAAAAATGTTTATTATAGCATAAAAGAATTATGAAAGCATATATACATGTGTATATGTTTATGTATGCATATATATATATATATATATATATATATATATATATATATATATTGTGTATATATATGTATAGTATATACATATGTTGTGTGTATATATATATATTATCTATATATTTTTTGTCTGTCTGTAAATATGTGTATATATATTATATATATATTTTTTTGTCTGTCTGTAAATATGTGTATATATATGTATATATATATATGTTATATACATATGTTTTGTATATATCTGTGTGTCTGTAAATATGTTTATATATATATATATATATATATATATATATATATATATATATATATATATATATATATATATACTGGAATCAGCTTACTTCTAATTCTTTATTTTAGAGTAGTGCCGTACTGAAACATATTTTAGTTTTCTTCTTTACTGCTGCATTTTGAGCATATATTGAAAAAGATTGTTCCAAATGGACTTGATTCTTGATTTCCGGTTAGATTTTAATGAAAGTTAACTCTTGGCGTATGTGTGTGTATCTCTACATTTATGTATATAAATGCTAATTTGTAATTCGTAGTAAGATCTTGAAATTTCCTATAATTTGTTCCCAGTCACGGTACAGGTTCCATTAAATTGTTGTTTTATAAAAAAGTATGTAAAAGGGTGAACGAAAACCGAAAGGGTAGACCTGTGGTCTATAGCACCGGAGTTCTGGGTTCCGAATCCCGTGTCTGGCATGGATGTTCGTATCTGTTTGGAATCGATTTTAAGCAAAGGATACCGATCTCGTTCACTATCGTGGTGGGGGAAATGTAGAGCATCGTTCCAAATCAAATCTGTTTCATTATCAGAATCCTTAATTATAGAGCAACAGAGTTGAGTATAAAATAATTACACGTGTTCAGTTTTTACAATAGAAAATTATAGTAAAATATATTATTTATTAACAAAATATGTGTTTATATACATTTACATCAGCGTTTAACCTTTTTTGGTTTCTTGGTTGTATATGCTATGAAAACATAATGACGAGCCTAAGAGTCAAGCAGATTCATAAACCCACTGTAACAGATAGATATGTATTTGTTTGTTTAAAATTTCATATTCAATTTTCTCCTGTTTCGTTTACTAACAAATGGTTTTAATAAAAAAAAATTATAAAAAAAAAATGAAATTAACTTTTTGTATAATATTAAACACTTTTACGAAATACAGAAAAAAACTTTCGTGTGATATTTTTGATTTATTCTTTTTATTTTTTATGTCCGCCATTATTATTTTTTGCGTACCACAGATTGAGATAAGCTGATTTACACAATAACAAACACTAATATTAAATTGTATAAGGTTTACATTCTTAGTCATATACCTTAAAAATATTATTATTAGAAACTTAAAAAGGGTGACACAAAATTATATCTGCACAAGTGTTACCTTCTTTTTTTTCGGGGAAAGGGAACAAATTGTTTCGGGGAAGGTAATATCTATAAAGTGCCTAATATAAAATTTGCCTTAGCAGTATTAAATTTTACCTTGAAATTTTCCCTACGGATTTTACCTAACACATTGTAATACTAAACTGCTGAGAATGAGCATTGGTCTAAAAAATCAAACTGTGTTCGTCTTTTAAAATTTTATCATTTCTACCACTTTTATTTGATAGCAGTCCGCTGCCGTTCTCTCTTGAAAGGTAGTTATCGGTGTCCCAGTCCCGGATTTGCAAATCTCCAGTTAGTATGATAGAACATTATGAGAGGGAGCGGTTCTGAATTTCACAAATATTAAGATGCCAGATACAGAAAGGATAAAATAAAGTAGTAATAAGAATAATACCCTATATAATAATAGCCTAAGTTATCCGTCCGTCTGTCCTCGAATTGATAAAGCGGTTGGACCTGGAATGGATAGAGGCATCCATATTAGATTCTTCATGAGTTAGGGTTTGCAACGTTCGAAATCGGCCCTTTCCCCCTTTTCTGACATTTAATGCCACTATTTCAAGCCTTATTGTCTCCGGTTAAGAGCAGACGATTAAATTTACAATTTGTCACACAATAAGTAGGTAAAAATAACATTTTTTTCTAGCACTATGAAGTCATTCCTTATTTTAAATTAAATATCGTGTGCATTATTTTCATACGTTTTATCACTGAACTTAGATAGGACGTCAATAATTTTCTTTTATATTTGACTTAAATAATAGATTAAGTACAAACGTGATAATTTTAAATTGAATCATCGATTATTTTTTGTTGCAATGAAAATTTTATCGCCGGTATTAACAACAAATTCTATCTACCTCTAGGTTGTAGTGTCTAATGATAGTTTCATTCTTTTACTTCCATTAATTACTGTGGGAAAAAAATTGGGAAGAACTTAACGATCCTTTCGACGTAGCTAAGAAAACTTTGAATTATCTTTCTAAATGAATTCGACGTGATTCTAAACTGCATTCAGAGTACCGGGAGACTGTAGAAGAGTATGAAGATAAACCAATTATTGCCATATAATTCTGACCTAAAAAACAAACCATTTATTTTTACCAACCTCATACGGTACTTTACAATTCTGGAAAATTAAAAATTTTACTGATCCCGTCATATGACGGGCCTTGTCCTAGTAACTTAATAATTAGATGAAATAAATTATTTAAAAAATAATATATAGTGATAATAAATGAACAAATACGATTAAATGAGATTAAAATATAATTGAATATGATTAAATGCGATTAAATAAGAGTATATATATTGAATAAGTGAAAAGAACATAGAAAAATCTGCACGTACGTAAAACGGATCCTGGCACACTACCAATAAAATTTTAGAGAAATTAGTGGGAGGAGCCTAAGCTACCTCATTAGTGAAACTTAATTACGCTGAATTTTCTTGTTCTACTAATTAGAACTTTAAAATTTTGATAGATAACCTATAGAGCAATATGGGGGAAGGTTAAGTATTCACTTTATACTAAAGTTTTAGCTTGGAGCATGTTTAGGCTTCAAATGTGTGTCAAATAAAAGTGGTGGAAACGACAAAATATCAGCCGTAAGATTAGCAGGTGCTCCGAGAATTACCTTCCAATGGTGAAGAGATAGACAACCTAACGCTTTTTGAAGCCTGTGTTTTTAGCCCTTGTGTGACGTTCCAAATTATATAGTCTCCGGCTTGGGCAAACACTTCTATTGAGACTTTTCTGAGCAAAATACTTAGATCCATACGTAATGCCCCATAGCAATGAAGCATAACATCGTCATACTCTGCAATTACAGAAGCCATAGGGAATTTTTTTGACGAAATTTTATTTTTGAAAAGATTTTTTTAAAAACTTGTACAAAATACGAAACGTAAACATTCTTCGTTCTCAATTTTTATTACTATTTTACTCGAGTTCCGTTTATTTTAATCACAAATTAGAACTTTTTAAAACTTATTTTTAAACGCCATCACCTTAAAATTTCGATGTTTTAGAATTTCTGGGCATTTTAAGTTCAAAACAAACTCACTAAAATATGTTAATTAGAGCCTATAAGCTCTACAATAAAGCAATTTGTCGCAACGTCACGAACTACTCTAATGCCCTTCCCATTCATTTTCATGTTTACAACAGCCAATAGACAAACGATAAACTGCCCTTCCGTTTGAAACTAGAGCTAGAATTGTCATAAGTTGAGAATTTGCCCTACTGCGTGAAATCGCCTTATATTTACATTTAATATCGCAGCTTTTAAGGAAAGTTG
The DNA here is from genome assembly GCA_032207245.1 of Pardosa pseudoannulata. Lineage (NCBI taxonomy): Eukaryota > Metazoa > Arthropoda > Arachnida > Araneae > Lycosidae > Pardosa > Pardosa pseudoannulata. Next base: position 189,302,955 of record CM063508.1, read on the forward strand.
CACTTTAATGCTTAAAAACGTGCATAAATAAAGTGCACGTATAACTTTACTTCTCCTTTCGATAGATGGAAATTTATTTGTACGCACGCGACACAACCGTTGACGACATGCTGTCACACTTGTGACGTCACACTGATTGCGTACCCTTGTGACGTCATGAAGTCAGTTCAGCTGGATGGAGCATTCAAAGTAGGTCAGAACGAGAACAAATATTGATTAACTAGTACCCGGCCCAAAACTAAGAATTGTTTAGGAGGGTTAAAAGAAAGATTCGACAGAAAAATAAGAAAGGATTATAGTCACAGAATCGAAATTTCGAGAAATACAGTATTCATTCGAGATTTGATCTATGGTTTGTTTAATTCATTATTTACTTTATTTAATTTGTTTTGCTGAAAATGATGGTTTTTTCAGCTTCCAGACACTGTAAACAAAAATTTATGGATTCCAAATTTTTACAGTTCATAAATTTCTTCAATTTTTTTTTATATTATTCAGTATTTACATATTAATTGAAAAGGAATTTCAAAAATTGTTTTAGATTTATTTAAAATTCAAATCCCGTGGTGTCTGATCCTCTTTTAAACTTTAGAATGATACTTAATATTTCTTATTTACTAAAAAACAAAAAATATTAAAGAAATTCTCAATGTGCTGTTGAAAGTTGCATTTTTGAAACAAACACTCCCTTTTCACTTCTATAGTTCACTTCTATCTTCTTCTAAAATTTCTATATTTTTTCGAAACAAAGTAAATTCGGCAAAATTAATTAGAGAAGAAATACTGAAAATATAGGTGTTTGCGGTACTAATTAAAATAATATGATAAAGCCAAAAATAAGAAAATTCCGATTAAAGTTGACAAGCCCCTTATTGAAATAATAATTTGGTATATTTTTGTCAAATCCTTGCTAAAATTTATCAATTGCTGTTTGTCTAGATGTTGCATATAGTATAGTATAGAATATTTATGGTATAGTATAGTTTAATTAAAGTATAGTTATATAGAATATTTATACTACAGTATAGTGTAAGGTATAGTTATAGAATAATTACAGTATAGTATAGTTTAAGTATAGTTATAGAATATTTATAGTATAATATAGTTATAACATAGTATAGGTATAGTATATTATAGTTATAATATAATATAATATAATTATAGAATAGTTAAAGTATTGTATAGTTATAGTATAGTTATAGTATACTTATAGAATACTTATATTATAGTATATTATAGTTATAGTATAGTATAGCTTTAGTATAGCTATAGTATAGCTGTAGTATAGTTATAGTATAATATACCAATAACAGCGTACAAATATTTCCTTTATAGTAAGAGATTGCAAGTTGTCGTATTCTTCTTTTAAAAGGACGTAAATGTTCGTAAAAAATTTCCATAATCATGTTTCACTAATTTTGTAGCACGTTTTTCTTGCATATTTTAGTGTACAGCTCGGGCTGAAGGGTTAGTTTCCGGTTTTGCAACACTTCGTGCCCCGGTGGGATCGTTACAGCCATTGTTCGAAATCACCCACGCACTCCTGGCATTGATGTTCGAAATCTGTTTTAAGCAGTAGACCGTAGCGCTCCATACCAAAAGTGGACAGTTTGGTTTAAAGATCAAACATCTCACAAAAATAAATTTGCTCCAATGGTGCACATAATATCTTTAATTAATGATATTTGTTGCATAGATAGTTACATAAAATGCGTTCATTGAATTGTATAAGAATGCGTGGGGGAGACACCTCATATAAAATTCGTTAGCGAGCCTTATTATAACCACCTGTTGACACTTTGTCAAGCGATTACAAAGTTTGTCCTATAACCTAATACAGGGATCTCATTAATTAAGATTTCGAAACTGGAATTTTTCTGTTCTGTAAGGAAATCGAACTTATTAACCGTTTAAGTTCGGCGAAGCGCTATTGCGCTTATTATGTGCAAAAAAATCGCGAAAGCGCTTCTCTTATTTTGTACCGAAAATGCGGAGGCGCTGCTGTTGGTTAGTATCATTTTCGCATCTATTGAGAGCCGATGAATTCCTATCCATCGCACTTTGTATTCATTCTACTCGTTTGGGATTTTTAATAATTAAGAATTAAAATAAAATACAGTTTGTAAGTAGTCATACCGTGGATTGGGGTATGGTAGACAAAAGGAGCTTGTTGTATTTATTTGTAGAAAAAAAAACTTTTCGCTGTTGCAGAGAAATTAGAAACTGTTTTCGCTTTCTCGACAAGTGTTATACTGATCATTATTGAGGAGGAATGGTTAGCGAGCAAAAATGTCGTAGGAAGACTACCAATAAGTACAGCGTTTTCTTTTGAAACATTGGCTGGGCGACAATGGGATGCATGCAGTAAAAAAATGGTATTGGAATGAGACGATCCAACTTAATTCGAGCTATATGTAAAAAAGGAATTCGTGGAATGTGTGCAGCAAAACATTTTTCTAATCAGTGAGAATAAAGAATATTTTTGTTAGTAAAAATGACTTGTTACATAATAATGAGTGTTAATTGTAACTATTTCTATTGTTCTCCAAAAAAATTACAGCGTATTTCATTTCGCACTATTATCATATATATAAGAGAACTCTGTCCTGTGTGTAAGCCGAACGATGGCAGATTGGTGCTAGCCTTCGGTACCGGAGTTCGTGGGTTCGAATCCCACTGTGGCATGCATGTTTGTAGCCGTTCGAAATCGGCTTTAAGCAGTAGGTCCCGGTCTCATTAGCCCTCGTGTTTCAAAGAGTAGACCGTAGCACTCCAAACTAAACCAAACCAAACCTCTCCTGTGTGTCAAGTAAAGGCATTAATCCCATTTATTTCAAAGGGCTAACAAGAGACAGAAATATTCCTTTTTCGTTTTGGATACATTTTTAAAACATAATCTGATCTACAAACATTTCGAAACATCTTATGGGAACTAACTACACACTGTTTCTCAAAATAGAGAACGGCTTTTGCTACTACAATACCTTTTCAACCTTCTCATGTTCCGTATTTTTCTCAAAGTAATACGTCTATTTGAAAATAAAAGAGAGAAAAAGAGGAAATCCTTAAAGTAAAATACATTTCTGTGTAACGATAAAATCGATGGAAATGCTCTTATAACAATTTTCTTTTTTCTTCTAAGCAAACTATTTGAAATATACCAATGGTATAGAAGAGAACAAAAGCCGTGATAGACGTCGTTCGACTTACTCATAACTTTCCCCACCGTTCGCAAACATTTCATTCTTTTCTTCGAGTCATATCGAATGTTTTTTTTTTATGTTTGTCCGTCCATTAAAAATTCTCTGGGGTGAGAAAAGCCGAGTAGAATTTGAAATAAAAAAAATGATTTTATCTTTTGAAATGGAAATTTTTTTCTTTGAAACCAAATCTCGTCTAGAGACTTTTCTCCCTCGTGGTATAAATGGACAGTGGTATATTTGTGGTATATTTGTACCGAAGGTGATTCACATTTTGTGGAAAAGATTTGCCGCATTTTTTTAGGTTACTTGCGTCTCATAGCCACGGTTCGTGATAATCTCTGAAATGTTTCATGAATGTAGACTTTTTCTAGGTACTGGTTTGTCAATTTTATCTAGGACTGAACCGAAAACCGGAAAAAACTGTTATTTGGGTCGGAATGACAACCAGAACAAAACAACAAAATATATCGGTTTAATTTGGTTCGATTTATTTTCATTTTCTTACTGTTATTACTCTTCAATATTTTCTAATTTAACGTCAAGTCTATAATTTTCGTCATTACATGTATAATATGCTTAACGATGGACGAATAATTAAAGCTAGATTTACGGATGTTGATCCTATAAATATTTTTACTGAAGTGATCCCAATAGATCAAAGAAAATAGTTCCAAATTAACTTAAATAAAATGTTTATTATCAAAAAAATTCATGGAAAACATTTTTTACATATGAATCTGTTTTTGAAACCCATTTTCCTCAAATATTTCTATTCCGTTGAGCACGATGGTTTCTACTGTGCGTGCGTGCGTGCGCGTGTGTGTGTGTGTGTGTGTGTGTTATATATATATCCAATTTTTTATGAGTCAAATGGGCTCGGTCCGTAAATCTAGTGTTAAGGCGTGAATCTTCGGTACTAAAGGTCGCGGGTTCGAATCCCACTGTGTCATTGGATAATCAAAATCGGCTGAGCAGTAGGTCCCAGTCTCGTTATCTCTCGTGTTGCCGAAACTAGACAGTGTAGCTTTCCAAAACAAACCAAACCATTAACATACCTATAGATGAGAAAATATTGAAAATAGTAGTTATTTCCTTTGAAATAATTTTTGTTTCAAATTTATTTTTAACATTTTGATGATAATAACGAACAAAGTTAAAGCAAAAATGTTCTTTTTCTCCATTCTTGGCATATTTTTCTCAAATATATCCAACGGTTTAAAAAATAAAAAAGGAATCAAATATTTTGAAGGTTCAAATAAAGTTTGAAATAGAATCCATGAAACAGTGTTTTTATCCTAACGACAAGTGCATGTTTATTTAATATTTCGTGAAATGTGACAAGGGGTGGGGTAAGTGGAGACTGAAGTGTGACATTTTGTGACAAACAGAGGAGGGTCCAAAATATTAAAACAATGTTACATCATTTATTAGACCAACCTCTTAGTAAAAAATACACATATCACACACGGCCAAGAGCAGATGTTCTTTGAAAGAAAAATACCATGAACTCAGACGATTTTAAATTCGTAGTTTTAGCTTCGATAAACAGGAATAGAATGCAAAGGATATTGTGTTTTGTTCACGTTTATTTTCATTCTAACGAAAAACATACCAATACGAGGTAATAAGAGAAGGTATTATAGTAAGATATCGAATTTCCAAGTCCTCGAATCTATTTCGAACACAAAAAGAAAAAGCATCGGAAGATGCATAATACATTTATTTCGACAAAGAAGCAATATAATTTATTAATTTCCAGACAGTTGATTTGATAACATATTCGAAATCTCTCAAAGGTAAAATAGAATTATTTTTGCAGTACTAAGCATTTCATTTTAGAAAAGTAGAACCAAAAAATGTACTAAAATATATAGGGCTATTTTCATTTTTATCTGAAATGAAATGGGTTTTTGAATGGTATTGAAAGAATTTTAATGCCAGAAAGGTTGATGATATTGATCAGTTGAATACATTTTCAAAAATTATATTCTATTCAGTTTTTTGCAACTAAATTTTGTAGAAATGTTTTTTAAAAAAGGATGATTTTTTTTCTCTTTTTCCTGTTTGTCTTTGGAGTTTTTCTTTTACTATACAAACAAGTAAAAGTTGTAAAAAACAAAGTTTTACTGGACATTACCTGAAATAAAAAAAACACCTTTTAAGAAATTAAAATATTTTATGATTGTATATGTTTATGCACTTTTTACAGCATTTTTAAATCATATTCAACCACATTTATTCTTATTTAATCCTTTTTAACCTATTGAATAGCGTTTAACTACTTTTTATTCGTATACCCCACCTCCAAAGTCACACACCAACCCACTCATCGTTCCAAAAAACCGCTAAAAATCACCAAATATGGCGAAGAAGAACCAGGCGGTTATAGTGTATTTGTACCTTTATATTTTTATTCCTTTAATTAATTTTATATTTCGTTACAGCAACTGGCATCTTGACCAGAGTTGTCATTTTGACCGGTCAAAACTGATTTTGACCAGGACCCTGGAGAAAAATGGTTTTAACCTTCCAAAAATGGTCAGAAATGTTAAAAATAGTTTTAATGGGTCTTAATTTTAATATATATCTTTTGCTATTAGAAGTGACTTTTAATAAGCAATAAAATTAGTAGTGAAGTTCAAGAAAATAGGACACTTACAAGTACATGAGATTTAACATACTTATATACAGTATGATATGAATGTTTGAATCTTAAAAATGAACCATGCTCATGCAATTGTGAAAATGAAATCCAGTTGCAGTAAAATACATAAAACATGAGTTACAGTTAAAAAAGAGTACAGTTAAAGATACACTCGGACCTAATGTCTGGCGGGCAGCAACGAAGGAGGTTAACGGCATTGACATAAAATGGGTTGATTTCTTACAATCCATCTCGTAAACTGTTGTTCCAGCTATAAAAAGATTATTTTCAAAGTTTAGAGTCATCCAAAATAAATTAGGAAATCGTTTCAATTGAGAGACAACTACAATACTTGTTACTTGGAACCGTTTTTTGAATTCAACTTAAATGACACATAAAACAGCTTGTATAAAACAATAAGTAAAACATTTTTTTTTTGTATCTTGGTATTACGTTATATTTGGTTTTTTTCTGGTGTTGTTTATATTATGACAAAATTTCAACAAATGTCACTTGCCTTTACCCTATGCTCGTAAACTATGTTCGATTCGTACTAAATATATTGAAAAGTGAATTTCGGTGGTCAAAAAAGGTCAAAATGGATATTGACCAGGACGGTTAAAACCGGTTTAAAACCACTGGTTTAAACTCCCATGGTTAAAACCGATGCAACCTTGAACTTGACACACAATTGTTATTCGTTATGTACCGCTCCCTTGTCCAATAGGCTGCCTTGCCTAGTGCAGATAAGTCCAACCGGAACAGGTTCTCCGAGGATTTCCGTCAAATGGAGAAGCACCTATCCCTAAACTTACTACTTTCTAGATTTTTGTGTTATGAACACAAGCATCCACCACAAAACCAGTTCATTTATTTTCTTATCATAATCAAATATTAAATAAAAAAATGGATGAGATCCTTAAACAGAAGATAATTTTTGAAATGGGCTTTCAAAATAAACGAGATTGCCGGACGATAGCCGGATTTTAGGCCATCGACTGTACATATTAAAACTTTTACTATATATTATTAAAAATTTTTTTAATTATAGGAAAAGACGTTTCTATGACATTTTTGGATTTAATATTTTTTGTGTACCACCCAGCAACCACTCGCGTACTGTAAGGATCCGTTAGATGATTCGAACGAAATAAGAACGGAAGGTGACCTTTCGCATCGGACTATTATGGGTAGCGGTAGGTAGAAATGCGTGGTCCGAATAAAGTTTGTGTACAAGGTTTCCGACACAAAGCCGAGGCAGTCGCTTAAGTGGAGGTCAATTGAAAACTGTCAGTACGCCGGAGCAAGCGTGTCTACGTCTTTATGATGTCTATTGCCGTCAAAAGACCCTGATAATAATTATAAATCGAGTGACGGTGGGTGCCCAAGTGGACAAGTTAACGGTGCCGCTAATGGATTTAGGATGGTTGGTAGGTTAACTTACAGAAGAACTACGCGTCAGGTGATCCAGGCGGGTCGGTTGATCACAAAATTGAGTCACCCTGGTTCTGGAAGGTTCCAGAAGAATCCCGTGAGGAGCAACAGGGACCCCCTATATAAAGAGATTGGCTGAGCCAAGAAAGAGGGTTTTGGTGGAGCTCGAGCAATGTCCACTTGTCTCTCCGAATTGCCGGAGCTTTCTTTCTTTCAGAAACCGCCAGTCTCTGCTTTCTGCTAAGAAGTCAACCTACGACTTTGGGATCTCATTCCCGCTACCTGTAATATTTTTTTTACTTCGTGCTTTGAAGTAGGTCTCCGAGAGTGACACTTACTCTCATTTTGGATCGTCCTGCATCCTTTGATACTCAACGAATTCCAGCGAGATACTCACTCTGAGCGTTTCGAGTCTCGGTGTAGAAGTCAACTGTTCGAATCATCAGATCGGTAGATTATAGTGTCAGATTCCCGTACCGACACTTTGCAGCGAACTGTTCCTGTATTACTAGCTTCACTGTAGCCACGTGTTGTAAATTTTTAACGCTTATCTCATCACGAGATCCCAGAAGTAACTGAATTTATGGAATCCTGCACATAGATGTATATAATTACTCCCATGAATAAAGCATTTACTCGAGTAAATAGGCCTAACAATGCCGAATGGTTAGGGTGCTGGCCTTCGGGGCCGGAGTTCGTGGGTTCGAATCCTACAGTGGCATGGATGTTCGTAACTGTTCGGAATTGGCTTAGGTCAAAAAGCAGTAGGTTCCGGTCTCATGAGCCCTCTTGTTGCAAAAAGTAGACCGTATCGCTCCAAACCAAACCAAGAGTAAATAGATGTTCAGCCTGTACCTTTGACGGCCTCGCCTACGTCACAGTACCATCAATTGGGAAGTAAAGCTTTCATTCCACTAAAAAGCATTTAAGCTTATTTTTTTCACATAAATGATTTTCTTGAACAAAACGAATAAATATTAATGATAATAAGCAAACTGAAAACCCATTACAGAATTCAATTACTGAAAATAATTTGTGTTATCATCCCTCCACAAACTCCATTAATTTCTGAATGACTGAAAATGTTATTTTTCTTCTCGTGTTTTTAAATCTTCCAAAGAATGTACTACAAAATTTATGCATTCGTATCACGGCAAAGTTTCTCAAAAAAGGAAGGAAAATTTTGGATGAAGGGAAAAACGTTCATAGAGCGTAATATCATTTTGAGTCACTTTGGAAATTTAGATTTCCAGAAAAACAAAATTCGACGCTTCTTTATTTTGAGCCTGCGTGCATTTTCTACTGCTTCCAGATAGATAACATTTTCCATTTTTTGATTTTTCATCCTTAGAATTTTGTTCGTAGCAAAAGAATTCGAGTTAGTTTTTTTATAACAATTTATATTATTTTCTAGAACATTGTTCACGGTTTGGTGATTTCAATGAAAATCACTCTTTTGCCCTGACGTTTTCATATATTCTAAATCACTCGAGACAATCGAGGGGGCGTAAAACGTATTCTGTGTCGGTAAAATTTTAATATATTATTTCGGGAAATGTTCTATACACACTTTTTATTTTTTTAAAGCACATTTTTCTCCCAAAACATCAAATTTATAAATATATAGAAAATAACATGAATAAAATAAAATTTTAATTTTATGGACAATTTGACAGGGATTTAAATTTAAAATAAAGAGAAAGATAAAAATGCTAGAAGATTTTACGTTAGAAACGCAAGATTGTATGTATGTATGTATGTATGTATAATGTTAATATATATACGTATATATACTCATACACATGTTCATATATACATATATATACACACATAATGTATACATATATATATATATTTATGTATATACATATATTCATGTATAATATATACACGGCATAGATATATTTTATATATATACACTCAAGGGCAAAACATTATGACCACCCCTCCATTTTGCAATGATCAGGTGGAAGTGGTATTGAACTGCTGCTGGGGAGTCTGAAGAATCATTCTTTCTCTTACTTCTGTGTGCGATGTGAAAGGCTGCAGATCGAAGTGATTTTGATAGGGGGCAGAATGTAATGGCTCGAAGGCTCGGAAGAAGTATTTCCGAAACGGCACGACTCGTGGGTTGTTCGCGATCTACAGTTTTTAGTACTTATGCAAAGTGGATGAATAATGACGAAACCAGCAGTAGACGAAATGGTGTTGACCGTCCACACACTATCAAAGAAAAATGTCTCGCATAGTGAAGCAAAACCGGAACCAGACTGAAAACCCAATACAATGCAGGGCCAAGTAGAATAGTATCGGATCAAACTGTTGGATAGGGGGCTACGCAGCAAACGCCCCACTCGTGTGCCTTTGCAGACCAAGCGTCATCGCCAACTGCGCCTACGCTGGGCCCGGGAACATCGTGACTGGTCCGTGGCTCAGTGGGAGAGAGTTGCCAGGTCAGATGAATCACGGTTTGTCATTCATTACGACAATGGCCGTGTCAGGATACGCCGCCTTCAAGGCGAACAGTAGGTCCTACACAGATGGCGGTATTATGCTTTGAGGAACGTTCTTTCGGGTGTCTCTGGGACCCGTGGTTGTGGTAGAGCAGATCATAAATGCTACAGGGTATCTGAACATCATTGCGGACCCGCTGCACCCTTACATGGCCTAGGTTTTTCCAGCTGGAAATGAAATGTTCCAAGAGGACAACGCCCATTGTCACAAGGCTAAATGTGTGTCGGAGTGGTTTTAGGAACATAATGCTGAATTCCAGTTTATGTCCTGGCCGGATCTCAGTCTAATAGAACGCTTTTGGGACGTGATGGGACGGCAGCTCCGAGTTCAAAGACCACCCATTCGAAATATAGTCGGATTTGCGTCACCGTTGCTTAACATCTGGTACAATCTGTCTCCGGTCATCTATCAAGAACATGTGGCATCCATGGCAAGGCTGGTTGAAGTTGTGTTGCGCACCAAAGGTGGGCCAACTCGTTATTGACAGGTGGTCATCATGTTTTGGCTCTTCAGTGTATATCTCATTTGTTTTAGAAGCATGAAAAAGTATTTTGGTCAAACTTTTAAATAAGGGACGCTTTGTCGTTACCAAAAATTATATTCAGCTAACTCGTAGGATTACTAAAAATATAATTAAGTTTAAGACATACTGATTGTTTTAAAATATACTACAACATCTCAAAAAACCTTTACCCAAATTTGTATAAATTAAAGATACATGTGTATTTATATAAGACATTTGAAAAATGTGAATTATTATCATTGCAATGAAAAATTTATTATTGAAAAACAGAAAAAAAAATATATTTTCGGAAATATAAAAGAAAATTTAGGTTCCATCGGATGAAAATTATATTGCATAGAACTGCAAAAATTTCCTTAAAAACATTAAAAACTGTTTGAGACAACGTGCGCGTTCCATAAACAAAATTTGAGGAAAATCAAGTAAAAGGTTTGTAAGTTAAAATTTGTTTAGAGTCAACAGATGACACGTTTTAATTCATAACTTCTCACAGTGTTGGAATTCTGTTTTACAAGATTATTTTAAAATGTTTTCCTTTTCACATATATTTTTCTCAAAAATCGCATTTTCTGTACATTTAACAGTCGTATGCCCCTTCAATTAATATTTCGCTTGCGGGCAACGTATTTTTACGTTTTTTTGCAGTCTGTCACTGGAGCGCGGGTCACGTAAAAATACGTATTGAGTAGATTTGTGGTGGATACCCGCTCACCACACCAAATATACTCAATACGTATAATTATATGTATGTGTGACATTATAGGCGTGTTGTTTGCTTTGCTATGCAACGCTTCGCATTTTTTCTATCCACAAGATAGGATGGTCGAGTGACTCGGTCTTTCGTTGCGTTATTTCGTCTTCCATCGAATTCCTAGCTCCAGAACGTACAGGTCGTGTTTTGTCCATTGGAAGCTTCGTTTTTTTTATGGTCGAATACAAAAGGGATAAAATGAGCCGTCGTGACGAAGAGAGTGACGAAGCAATAGGCTCCGACAGAGGATCGGACTTTCATTTTAAAAATCATTAATTTTTGGGATTTCGTAAAAATATTTTTTTTTGGTTAAATAATCATACAATCTATATTAAAGTGTAAAGTAAAAAAAAGCTTCGTACGTAAAACCAAAGTAGTTTTCGATTGACTGGGGTTCTTCTGAATCACTCAACATTCGCGCGATTCACGAAATAAACGCCCGCTGCACGCTTCAGTGGGCGATGAAGTAGACCCGCATGCCAAGTGTTAAAAAACCAAAATGCAAAATGATGTCTTTTTATTACTACGCTGTTTTCCATTTCAATATCTTAACTAATAATAAACTTCGAGGCCTATCTTTTCTTTCTTTAACTATCTAAACGATTTTATCTTGAAATCCGCCGAGTCATGCGTTTATGAAAAACTTTTGTGAAAGGCTTGCACGTCATTAAAGCTTTTTTTAAGATGAATTCTCCTCTAGGGTAATATTTCTGACTTACAGTACATGACATCATTTTCGTTGAACATTATGTAATCGTTGTTTCACTAATATTGATTAATATATTAAAATTTGAAGGGAAAAAGATGCCCATTTTTCATTCTCAAGATAACAAAATTTGGAATATATGAATTCTCAATTATTACCTGCATAAATAATTATAATGTAATCAAGTTTAAATTATATTCATTAAATTAAAATTGAAAGGAAGCGTAAAAACTGCAGAAGAAGCAGTATGTATATACATTGTCTACCAATAAGTGTTTGGACACCTATGCAAATGATATCTGTGGTCCTGAGTTAGGTCAGGGCCTCCACCGGTATACATCGTGTAGAAAACAGCATCGGCATTAGTCGCATGCAAGATGCCGCGCAATTCGGAGATCTCTGATTTCGAGAAAGCTATAATTATCGGGTATTACAAATAGGGCCGATCCTTAAGGGACATATATAGCGATATGAAGTACCCAAATTCGACAGTGGCTTATGTGATTACGAAGTGGAAGGTGAACGTTGATTGTTCGAATGTGTCCCGAGTCGGGTTATCAATCGCTTATTGTTATCGAAATTACTAGGTCCCGATTTTTATATGATCGTTACATCGGTTAATGTTATCCGTTTTCGAACCTCATTTTAACTGGCAAAGGAATATTCACAATGTATTCAGGAACCTATTTTTTTCTTTCCCTTCGCTGTTATTTGGATTTCCGAGAAATCTCCCTCTTCAACTTAGGGAAATGGGGAATGAACAAAGGAGTGTGAAATTACACGTTCCTGGAATTTTTCATAAATACGCACACCCTGCTGGTAGTTAGTGGTCTTCAGATAAGCAGAAGGCAACACATTCTTATCGAAACTGAGAAGGAGCGTATTCCCATGTTATGCCTTGCTCGCTTGCAGCTTGTCTATATGGAATCCAGAAAACAAAATGATTTAACATAAAAAAATCAAACTTTTAAATCATAATGACAGGTTGATGGAACTGATGAGTCAGATGGAGAATCTCTTGATATTCAGCTATCTCCTACAAGTGCTGAAATAAGAAATGCAATGAAAGGGTTGAAACGTGGAATACAACACCTCTCCGATGGCTTTATAAAACATTATGATTACGAACCATTTATCAATGAGCTTCTTAGTAAAAACTGTAGACAATTCACAATGGATCAATGTTTTTATTATGTATATAATTTTTATGTTTTAGAGGGTAATATACAGTACATAAGTATAAGGTGTGTTTTTCATTTTATTTTGAAATGTAGTACGTGTGAATTAAAGGGGGGGGGTTAATTTATCTGATTTTTCATATCGTTTGTTAACAATTTATTTTTGTTATCGAAATCACGGTGCCCAAAACTAATTCCATTAAGTGGAGTCCCCTATATATATATATATATATATATATATATATATATATATATATATATATATCAGGATTTAAATTGTAGATTAATTTTAAAAGATTTTAATTAGGGATTCTTTATTGAGAGTGACTCGGCGTGAGGAGTTAGCCACATAAATACGGCTTACGCGTAGTGATCTAAGCAGAGAGCAGTGTGCACATTCCGCAGACAGAGCTGTGGCTACCCGAGGCAGCTAAGCCTGCCTTTGTTATAAGTTAGGCGCCAATGTGCGACGCCATTGAAGATGATTGATGAGTAGTGTGCTCTGAGATTTGAATAAAGCTATGAAAATGTACTCAGGACTCTAGTGTCATTTAGTGGGAGCCTGTCATATATATGTATTATATTATATTATATACACACACATACATATATATATACATATATATACATATATATATACGCATATATATACATATATATACAAACATATATATACACACACACATATATATATATATATATATATATATATATATATACACACACACATATATACATATATACATATACCCTTCATGTCATGGACAATACATTTAAGTAGATTATTTCAAATATTGGTCTACGAAATATCTTTCCAGCTTTCGACATTCTAGAATAAATTAATGAGTTGTTAGATTAATTCAAAGAATTTTTTAAATTTTTCCAGTAATTTTTTGCTTCGATAAACTCTTATATATGTAAGTAAAACACTTTTGGAGAGGTAAGTAAATTTACCGTCTCGGTGGGGTTCAACACTTTGTATGATATTCTAGCGTGGGTTTTTATAAATTTCTTTTTTTTTCGATTGCTTGAAGAAAAGGAGGAGATTCTTTAGAATAAAAACATTCGTTTTTCTTTTATATTAAGGGAAGTAGGACGTCAAAAAACCAAACGAAAATGATGAATTTTAGATTTTCCTCTTTTCGCATCTCAATAAAATATTGTTTGGATTTAAAATTTAAGGATACATATAGAAGAAAATAAAGAAATAGTTAATAATTTCATGTCTCAAATTTCCTCTTTAAAAAAATCAAATATTTCTATCGTTTGGTAAAATTTATAAACATTTCTATTTAACAATAGATTCATGGACCGAGCCCATTCGACTCATTAAAAATTGGATCACTTCATATATATATATATATATATATATATATATATATATATATATATATATATATATATATATATATATAACTTTAATATCCCTTTTCCAAAACATACATTGGTTTTGAGTTAAGTAATAAAATACATGTCAACTTTCATTCCTCTTCCCCTTCATTTCGCATTATCCAATGGGGTAGGCCTATTTTCACGGTTCTAAGAGCCCATTGGACTCATAGAATGTATATGAAAATAAATAAATATAATAATAAATATAGTATAAAGTAAATATAAAGTATAGTATAAAGTAAATATAGAGAAGTCGATAACACTTCCATTCCAACGACAGAAATTCATGCTAGTGACGCTCGGAAGAATGGTTGAGTTCGACTATGGTGCCAAAGAAACAGATGTAGAAACCATGGTGCTCAATGGAATAGAAATGTTGGCGAAAAATGTTTTTCAAAAACAGATTTTATATGTAAAAAAAGTTTTTCATGAATTTTTTGATAATAAACATTTTATTTAAATTAATTTGGAACTATTTTCTTTGTCAAAAACTAGAATTTTCAGTAAAAATAGGTATAGGATCAACATCCGTAATTCTAGTGTTAAAGTATCAGAACAGATTTTAAAACCCATGAATATATTGAACATTATTTGCTTAACAAATTATTCCTCAAATCCATGTCTATGAAAATTTAAAAAATAAAAAAGCTTGTAAAATGATAAAAAAAATAATCGAGAAAATAATTTACGACATTGGAGATATGCGATCATAATAGTTTGTAGTCTTTATTACATGGAGTAGAGTATTATCGATTTTTGTTTTAAATATTATGGTGTCTCAAAAGTTTTAACCGTAAAGAAAATTCGAAAATTTTTTATGACTAATTATATTTCTTCGGCACATGTTAAAAAAAAACTCTTTTAACACTTGGTATACTTCACCGCCAACTTACGAGTGCAGCGGGCATGTTTTTCGCGAATCGCGCGAAAGTCGAGTGATTCAGAAAAATCGCAGTTCATCGAAAACTACTTTGTTTTTAGGAACGAAACTTTTTTCATTTTACACTTTAATATAGACTGTAGGATTATTTAACAAAAAAAAAAACATTTTTACGAAATCCCAAACATAAACAACTAGCATATAGCCCATCATATGACGGAATCAGTAAAATTTTTAATTTTCCAGAATTGTAAACTACCCTATGAGGCAGGTAAAAAAAATGGGGTTTTTTTTGGCTGAGAATTATCTTGCAGCAAAAAATAATCGTTGATTGAATTTTAAATTATCACATACGTACCTAATCTATTATTTAAGAGAAATATAAAAGAAAATTAATTACGTAATATATAAGTTCAGTGATAAAACGTGTGAAAATAATGCAGACGATATTTAAATAATTTAAAATAAGAAATGATTAAATGAGATGGTTAAAGGAATGACGTCATAATGATAGAAATGTTTTTTTCATATATTTATTCTATAATAAATTGATAAATTTAATCGCCTGCTCTTAATCGGGGGAAAATGGGGCTTGAAATAATCGCATTAAACTCTCGAAAAGGGGGGAAGGAGTGAATTTCAATATTTTTGCTGTGATATGAAGCTTATTTATACCAATTTATTTTAGAATCAGATCGATAGTTAAGGAGAAAATAAACTTTACTCGCTTTAAATTTTGCTAACCCTAACTCATTAAGAATTCAATATGGAGCCTATTTCCATTCCAGGTCCAACCGCTTCAAAAATTCGTGGACAGACGGACAGATAACTTAGGCTATTATTATATAGGGGACTAGACTTGTGAACTGTTACTATTATGTTATTGTTATTGTTGTGTAGTTAGTTGTAAGTTAAATTTTAAGATAAAAGTTAACTTAGGTGGGAGAATGTCAAATCGTCTGTTAAAATTGATGTTCTACCCACATATTATCTTTTTTATTTTATTTTTTCTCTGTAAGTTGCGAGTGGCAACGAACGATTTTGTTTAGTGAAAACATGGCTGTTCTTTCGTATGCGAGAAAAATGGCTCTTGAGTTGCTTTTGTGCTTTAATATGTTAATATTATTTACGCCATAAATTCTTCTATGTGACATTTTCTGTGCATTTAAAGATCTCGCATACGTAAATATAATAAAAAGTGTTTTATATTAAAAGGGCGTCTGTTTTGAGCAATTAATTAACGCCATTGAGAACATTCTTCAGTATCACACTTCTGATTTCGAAACCCAAACGGGACAGTGATTATTTGGTGGTATGTATGAATGGTATCGAAAATGATAAATTTAATAGCCTGCTTTTAACGGGGGAAAAATAAGGCTTGAAATAATAGTATTAAACGCTAAAAAAGGGGTGGTGGCTTAGATTTTGAACTCGCTTTGAATTTTGCTAACCCTAACTCATAAAAAATTCAATATGGATGCCTGTATCCATTCCAGGTACAACCGCTTCAAAAATTTGCCGACAGACACCTTAGGCTATTATTATATAGGGGATTTTTAAAATGAAAGTCCGATCGTCTGTCGGCGCCTATTTCTTCGTCCCTCTCTTCGTCACGACGGCTCATTTTATCCATTTTGTATTCAACCATAAAAAAACCAAAATTCCAGTGGACCAAACACGGCTCGTACCTTCTGGAGCTTGGAATTCGATGGAAGATGACAAAATAACGCTACCAAAGACAGAGTCGCTCGACCATCCTAACTTGAGGGAAAAAAATGCAAAGCATGGAATAGCAACGCAAATAACACGCCTATAATGTCAGACATATAATTATACGTATTCAGTAGATTTGTGGTAGTGAGCGGGTATGCACCACTAATCACTCAATACGTATTTTTACGTGACACCTGCTCGAGTGACAGACTGCCAAAGACGTATAAATACGAAGCCCACACGCGAATTGTTAAAAAAATCCGTCTATCGCGAGTTCTAGACATAACGATGTCCAGATCTACAGCATATCGTCAGCTGATCTATATTTTTTAGAGGCTTTTTACTCCAAACTATAATTTTCACTACTATCCATAAGATTAAAAAAATCTATTCGGTCTGCTCAAAATTTTTCCGTATTTGAATATTTATCATCTACAGAACAAATTAATATTGTGTGAAAATTTGAATCTTTGTAATACATTTTTTTTCATTGAAAAATGTATATTTATATATCTATATTTTTTAAATTAGAGTTCTTTTTTTTAAATAGTTAATGAAGTTACATATACCGGGTGATCCAAAAGTAAGGACAAAGTTTAAAAATGAAAAATTCGAAAACTAAAAAAGATAAAAAGATGCGTTTTGCCCCGAATGAATGGAAAAAGATCCGGGTTTTGTGTGGCAACCCAACGAAAATAGTTCCGTTGGCGAACAACAGATAACGCTTTTGAATTTCTGATATAGGAACGGCATCACTAGCAGCACTAAAAATGCCATCCACTGAAATGAGTGTGCCATAACGCAAGAAATGCTACTAAATGCTGCGAACAGTGTGGTTACTCATGTCACAGCTGTACTATTGAATGATGGAAGCCCATTGAACATTTACTGTAGTACTAATTAACTGTATTTAAGTTAACTTGGAAGCTGTCCCCATTTTTTCTTTTGTAAATCAACTTTTGGTACTATAAAATACTATAGCGCTATCTTTTAGTCACTAAGAGAACTATCTTTTTTCGTTGTCACACAAAATCCGGTATCTTTTCAATCCGTTTGGTGCAAACCGTATCTTTGTATCTTCATTCGTTTTCAAAATATTCATTATTAAAGTTGGGCCTCACTTTTGGATCACCCGGTATAGTGTCGTTAATTCATTCTTTAGAGAATACACTTATAATCCATTTAATATAAAATTAAGATTTATAAGTTAATTAGAACTCGAAATACTTTAAACAAAGGATTTGCCAAAAGAGCACTGAAAATTCTATTTTTATAAATATATTATACACTCAAGAGCCAAAACATGATGACCCCCTGTCAATAACGAGCTGGCCCACCTCTGACGGGCAAGACGGACTCAACTCTCCTTGGCATGGATGCCACAAGTCCTTGGGAGATAACCGGAGACAGATTGGACCAGATGTTTAAGTAACGGTGACGCACATCCGAGATATTGCGAATGGGTGGTCTTGGAACTCTGAGCTGCCGTCCCATCACATCCCAAATGGGTTCTATCGGATGGAGATCCGGCCAGGACATGAACAGGAATTCAGCATCCTGTTCCTGGAACCACTCCGACACCATTTTAGCCTCGTGACACGGGGTGTTGTCCTGTTGGAACATTCCATTTCCGGCTGAAAAAATAGAGGCCGTGTAAGGATGAAACTGGTCCTCAATGATGTTCACATACCCTGTAGCATTTATGGTCTGCTCTACCACAACCACGGGTCCTGGAGAAGCCCAAGAGAACGTCCCCCAAAGCATAATACCGCCACCACCGGCCTGTGAATGACACACTGTACATTGAGGGAGCGCTGGAAGACGGCGTGTCCTGACATGGCTATCGGTATGATAAATGACAAACCGTGATTCATCTGACCAGGCAACTCTCTCCCACTGATCCATGGACCAGTCTGATGTTCCCGGGCCCAGCGTAGGCGATGGCTAGATCGCGAACCACCCACGAGTCGTGCCGTTTCGGAAATACTTGTTCCGATCCTTCGAACCATTACAATCTAAATCCCTTAGATCCACAGCCTTTCCCATGACAGAGAGAAGTAAGTGAAAGAATGATTCATCAGATTCTCCAGCAGTTAAATACCACTTCCATCTGATCACGTTCATTCCACGTCATCCATACGAGTTCAATGCAAAATAGAGGGGTGTTCATAATGTTTTGTCTCTTGAGTGTATATCTTTTATTTTAAATTGAAAAAATATTAATTCAACATATTAAATTTGAAAATATTATTAAAAGTTGGTACCATTTTTTTTAATTGTAATAATATTACATGAAGCTATTAGTAGTGAACTTAAGAACACTTTTACGTAGCAGATTCAAAGCGGTTAGACACCACAATGACACACATGTCACACCGTGACAGTTTAGAGGAAGCAAAAGCACTAAACCGAAGGTCATTTTAAAGATCGTGCAGTCTACTTTTTTATATTTCGAGTCAGCATCAAGTATCTTTTTATATATCGAGTCAAAATGTTTCTAAAAACGTCGTGACTCGAGGCTGCTTGACTGTAATTAGGAATACATCCCAGACCTAAAAGAAGATGAAGTGGAACGTTAATGGGTTGATTGCATTCACGTCACCAACCTCTATTCGTGTCGAAAGTACTCTCCACAAACTCAAATTATAAAAAGGAAAAAAACGCATAATCTATTAATAAATACGCTCAACATTCTAATTGGAAAGTAAATGCTCTTATATCTAACTGTCCGTCTGTGTTTATAACACACACACACACGTAAATATATATATGTGTGTGTGTGTGTGTGTATATATATGTGTGTGTGTATATATATGTGTGTGTGTATATATATGTGTGTATATATATATGTGTATATATATATATATATATATATATATATATATATATATATATATATATATGTGTGTGTGTGTGTATATATGTGTGTGTGTGTATATATGTGTGTGTGTGTATATATGTGTGTGTGTATATATATGTGTGTGTATATATATATATATGTGTGTGTATATATATGTGTGTGTATATATATATATATGTGTGTGTATATATATATGTGTGTGTGTGTTTGTATATATATATATGTGTATGTATATGTATGTATATGCATAAATATATATAGTCTGTTCCATAAGAGCTTGTCTATTTCTCTGAAAATATAAACTAATTAGTTAAAAATACATTTGTATCGTGTAGTATACATATGAAACTGAAATGCATTTCTCTTAATAAGTTGTCCAGTCCCCATTATTATCGATGATACAAGAATCAATTTATCATTCGATTTTGACGTCGAGCGGCGTTGACCTCGTTCCGGTAGGTCATCGACGTTTTGTACCGCTTTATAACGTGCTACCCACTTTTAGACGAACGACTTGACTTTTTCATGTACCTGGCTGCAGAAGACATTTTGGATGGTTACTCAAAAACACTGCTTCTAAACGTCTCACATGCGTGGCACTCATTTTGGAATTATTGATTTAAACCCAGCAAAACAAATCGAATAAAGAAGAATCGAAAGAAAGAACTAGAATTATTAATTTTCTGTTTTCTTCTCTTCCAACATTTTTTCTTTCTTTCAACATAACACTTCTATTTTTCACTCAGTAACTTCTATCTATTACTAGTTTATGTATTCTCTATTTTTTGTTTGTCCTCTTTTTCTATCACATCTTTCTTTTCAAGATATTCATGCACTTTGATAGAATCCCTTCTTTGGCTTTTGCTATGTTTCACTACTCTAGTTTTACGTAATTCCATGACTTGAATAACAAAATTAATGAATTTCAAAATCAAAAAATTAAAGAAATTTAAAATTCGAAATTAATTAATGAGAACTTCCAACCCCAATTACCCCCAAAACCGCTACCGCCCCCATAGAAGGGGGTAGGCGGTACTGCCTTCGTTCTGAAACTTATAAATTTAAAAAGAAATTCTTCCGACATCATAATTAAGAGTCTAATTTTATAAAAGGGTTTTCCAATTTTGTCATATGAAGCATTACAAAAGCAAAATATAAGGTATTATCCACTTATATGCAAAATAAATTTTCAGATAAGTGAAAG
>CM063508.1:189328956-189346456 GCA_032207245.1 Pardosa pseudoannulata
TAAGTGTCTCAGTTATGGTGGTGTCTATGTTGAAAAATAGCTGAAACATGGCTGTACTTGTTGCCAATAAACATGTCCATGAAAGTGTGAGTTCTTTTTTTCCATTAAATAGGGAAACTTACTTTCTGGATGCGTACATACATGCATACACATGTCTGACAACTAATTATAACTTGTTCAGAAATGTCAAAATGGATATTAAAGTTCCAGAATTAAAGTTTTTTTTTCTGCAGATGAAAAATTAAAATGTTCAAACGTGAGTAAGTCTTGCCCCAAAGAAATATTTTTGTTGGATTTCGAACTCTAATTTAATCACGATTACAATACATTTGTCTTGTACAAAGAACTAAAAAGGTGAAAGTAACTGATATTTATCGGTGTATAAAGGAAATTTATGGAGAAAACAATGAGAGAAGGAATGCTAAGTAAGCTTTATTAGGGTATTTAATGCTGAGTAAGCTAAATGGGAACGAAATGCTTGATTTTCTGTCATTCTTGGTACAAAAAAGGGATAAGTTCATACAGAACAGAAATTTTACAATTTTTCTTTATTTATTGAATTTTCTCAAATTTTGTATCCGATGTATCCTTTATCGATATTCATACCAATTAAATTATTGTAACTTTCTCTCACCCTGGGAACTAAAATGTTTACTGCAGGCATACAATTACTCATTACTGCATGTTTCCATTTTCTTTTGCAGCTAAACATTTTCGTGTCTCAAATTTATTTTCCTTTAATGCAGAGCAGTTGTTTCTTTTTTTTTAAATAAAACTTCCCTACCGTGAAATCTTAAAAATAAAACATTTTTCTTTCTTTGGAAGATATGTTTAAATGGGTACAACAGTTTTTCCCCCTAAAATTTATATCATCTCTTCTAAAAGCAGAGAAACCTTAAAATATTTTCTGGGTTTATCCTTTTTTTCCTTTCTTAGGAAAGTTTCTTTTAAAGTAATCATAAGCAATATTCAGTAAATGTTAGCTGAAATTAATGGCTATCGTGTTAAACATGCCTTCCAATTTTTTTTAACACACTGTTGCGGGTTCATTTCACAGCGGAAGTGTACCGGGAGGGGGCGTTTGGCCCGTCCATTGAGTTATTCAGTTCAATCTCAATAGATCGAAAATTATTTCATTTTTGAACCCACTTTTCGTATTTTATACTGAAACATATAAACAAATATATAAATAGAAATATATAAATAACAACCAGAAGATTTTTGTAAACAAAAAATATATTTTTTAGTGGATAAATTTATAATAGTATCCTAAATAGGAAAAATTAAATAGAAGCAGTTTAGTTTTAATATTTTCGAATTATGTTATATATAAACATTTTTACAGAATAAAAAAATGAAAGACAAGAACATTCGGCTTCGTTTTCCTGTATATACCGTAATTTCTGTACCCACAAACAAACCATGTTGTTTTGTTTGTGGTACCCGTATTAGTACTCGACCAGCGCTCAGGTATCAATCGTCAGAAAAAGTACTAGTAAGCGACCCGCGTTCAAGTATCAATCTTCAGAAAACATACTAGTACGTGATCCGTGCTCAAGTATCAATCTTCAGAAAACGTACTAGTACGTGTCCTGCATACAATGGGTTAACTGCGGTAAATATTGGCTAACTGCAGGGCTTCGAACCGGAACTGTACAGAAAACCGGAAACAAGCGTTATTTTGGTTGGAACGAAAACTGTAACTGAACCGAAAAAGAAATATTGGTTTATTTCGGTTCGATATATCGTCAGCCATTTTGTTATTGTAACCATGTTATCAATATTATGTAATTGATCGTCAACTTTGTAATGATAGTCATTCCGTGCAAATTGCTTCTCTATTTCCGGTTTCGATTTTCACTCGTAATTTTCATTTTTGAACCCACTTTTCGTATTTTATATTGAAATATATAAACAAATATATAAATAGAAATATATAAATAACAACCATAAGATTTTTGTAAACAAAAAATATATTTTTGAGTGGATAAATTTATAATAGTATCGTAAATAGGAAAAATTAAATAGAAATAGTAGTATATAGTTTTAATTTTTTCGAATTATGTTATATATAAACATTTTTACAGAATAAAAAAATGAAAGACAAGAACATTCGGCTTCGTTTTCCTGTATATACCGTAATTTCTGTAACCACCAACAAACCCTGTTGTTACTCTAACCTATACTAGTACTCGATCAGCTCTCAGGTATCCATCATCAGAAAACGTACTGGTACGTGACCCGCGCTCAAGTATCAGTCGTCAGAAAACATACTAGTACGTGATCCGTGCTCAAGTATCAATCTTCAGAAAACGTACTAGTACGTGTTCCGCATACAATGTGTTAACTGTGGTAAATATTGGCTAACTGCAGGGCTTCAAACTGGAACTGTACAGAAAACCGGAAACAAGCGTTATTTGGGTCGGAACGAAAACTGTAACTGAACCGAAAAAGAAATATCGGTTTATTTCGGTTCGATATATCGTCAGTCATTTTGTTATTGTGACCATGTTATCAATATTTTTTAATTGATCGTCAACTTTATAATCATCGTCATTCCAAGCAAATTGCTTTTCCATTTCCGGTTTCGATTTTCACTCGTAATTTTCCGTTTCCGTTTCGCATGAGACTACTCGTAGAAAGCTGATTGAATTCATTTGAAAGTTTAGTTGTCAATTGAGATAATGGATAAGAATCCCAATGTTTGCCGTTCTCTGCTCTTATCCTTTTGCTAGTTAATTGGATCAATTCACGTAGTATACAAATAAAAAAAAAGAAAACCTTCTAAATTGTTATATAACTATATATTTTATTTGATAGAATTATATTTTTACTACAAATAAAAACATACATAAACTAAAATTATTTATCCGGAATCGAACCGATATATGTTTTTAGTTCAACTGGAACAAAAAAGAAAATACGGTTCGAAGAACTGGTTAAATGTGTCATTCCTCCAAAAATGCGCTCTGGTGGGGAAATTTTGAACTAATTTTTTTTTTTACTTTCTCAAACAAATTCTCATCACCAGGGCGTGATTAGTGCACGGGCCGACTAGGCCTAGGCCATGGATCCCCTAAAATTTGGTACTTAATGATTAAATTTTAAATAATTTAATTAACAAAATTTGAAAGTGTTTTTTTTTTTTTAATTCTTCAAGTAATATTTCATGAAACCTTATTCAGAAATGAAATAAAAAGAGTTGTTGACAATTTTATCTAAAACACTCTCCAGTTTATTTATATCACTATAGTCACTTTTTTGACTCATCACTGACTCCATGGTTCAGAGTTGAAAAATCCTTTGCTTTTCAGGTTATACTAAATCGTGTAACTGTATTCATAACTGTTCAGCGATTGTTTACTGTTTGCGGTTAGGGATTGTTGCACTCTGTGCGCACGTTTCTGTGTAGATTATAAAGGCCCCTCCACACTATGGTCCACTGCAAGCCATCACCAGCGTCTGGAGAGGGTATGGCTTATCGTGGCCGATGGCGGGAGACGACAAAATAGCCTTGGCGAACGATGGCTTCGGAGGCGGTTTTTCTCCAAAGATCAAAGGCAACCAGATGCGCAAATAAAGTGCGCAGTAGACCCTATGGACGAATCAATAAGCTCAGCTCATTTAGTGGCCCAGCGTGTAGATGCGACCCGTAAACCACCGTTCGAGGTCACCATCAGGAAGTGGTGAACAACTGGCCATAGTGTGGAGGCTACATAATACAATGTCTTCTTGTTATTTGCTTAAGAATTTTAATTTTATATTTTTTTCTCTTATTCATTTTGTCTTAAAATATACGAATAGCTATTATTTGTTCATCTTACCTATGCTATTTTATTTTATTTTTATATAAAATTTTAATTGCGAGTGTTACAGTTTACATCCTCGAGGATAGAGAGATTTTTGGCATTCGATTGTACTACAAAGGTATGGAAACATAAGAAAAATGAATATAAACTTTAATCCAAAAATATTCGTTTGTATCTTCTTTTATAATTTTTTTGACTTAAAAGAAGGGTAGAGGGGGCGAAGCACTACCAGGCCCTGGGTC
The DNA here is from genome assembly GCA_032207245.1 of Pardosa pseudoannulata. Lineage (NCBI taxonomy): Eukaryota > Metazoa > Arthropoda > Arachnida > Araneae > Lycosidae > Pardosa > Pardosa pseudoannulata. The sequence goes on from CM063508.1 coordinate 189,333,008, forward strand.
CAACTTTGTTTTGATCGGGCCCTGCTCATCACTCTCTTATGTCCTACACAACATTTCATAACTTTTTAAACAGCAGTTTCAACTGTGGACAACTATAAAGTAGAGGAGTTTAACTATAGAAACCCTGCTTTTCAAGCTAAATTCTGAAATGGTTCTTTTATTCAAAAGCTCTTTTCAAAATTTTTGACATACTGAGAGGGGAAGGGATAACATTGATTGTATAAAATGTCAAACTACTGTCAAAGATAAAAACATACAGTGCAACCCAAAAACAAAAATCAAAATTTAAAATGCTACGCAAAGTAAGATATATAGGCAACCGTGGAAAGCATATTTCCGAAGGGAAAAAAGGAGAATTCTGAGAACATTGTTGGTTTTACATATTTAAGTGTTTGCAGAGAAAGTTTGGAAGCGTGACTCCGGAAATTTCCATAACGTACAGAGTAAATTTCTGAATATAGTTTTTGTTTGGGGAATAAACCTGAGACGGCGACGTGAATTTCTTCTTACGTGATCCCCTTCTTCATGCAATCTCATCTTATGAAAGGTTATATATGCTTTGTTCTTTTCTCATTTCCTTTTTCTACCACTGAAAAGATTATTAATCGCTGTTAATTAACTTCAATTGTGTGTCAATTGTCATCAGTTTTAAACTATCTTCCTGACTTTGTAATTTTGCATACGGGTTCAATTCTGGTGACAATACAATATTCAATCATAAACAGATTTATTGGATCAAGAAATCAGTTTGGTCAATGAAAAAGGCTGTTCAGCAAGGAAACACGATTGCAGACATTTTAAACTATTGCCATCTATTGTCGAGCGGTATAACTAAAAACTCAAAATAAATTTTTAATTTTTAAGGCATTTTTAATCATTTTACTTATTAAATAAAATCGTTTTTTTAACACTACGGACCGAGCCAATTTGACTCATAAAAATTGGATCATTATATATATATATATATATATATATATATATATATATATATATATATATATATATATATATATATATATATATATATATATATATATATAACTTTAATATCCCTTTTCAAAAACATACGTTGGTTTTCAGTTAAGCAATAAAATACGTATGTCAACTTTCATTCCTCTTCCCGTTCATTTTGCATTATCCAATGGGTTAGACCTATTGTCACGGTCGGGAGCCCATTGGACTCATAAAATGTATATGAAAATAAATATAATAATAAATATAGTATAAAGTAAATATAAAGTATAGTATAAAGTAAATATAAAGAAGAAATCGAGAACACTTACAGAAATTTTCTCTACTGACGCAATGAATAAGAATGGTCGAGTTCTACCATCGTGCCTAAGAAACAGCTGCAGAAACCATTATGCTCAATAGAATAGAAATGTTTGCGGAAAATAGGTTTTGAAAACAGATTTTATCTGTAAAAAATGTTTTCCATGAATTTTTGGATAATAAACATTTTATTTAACTTAATTTGGAACTATTTTCTTTCAAAAAAAAACTTGAATTTTCTTATAGGAGTCAAATTGGCTCACTTCAGTAAAAATAGGTATAGGATCAACATCCGTAATTCTAGTGTTAAACAATACTTTTTTAACTTATAGCTTATTGACATTTTATATTAATGTTAAAAGAAAAATGAAGAGAAGCCTTGTCATGTCATCTGTTTAACACTTGTCATGCGGGTCTACTTCACCGTCCACTTATGCATGCAGCGGGCGTTTTTTCGTGAATCGCGCGAAAGTGGAGTTATGCAGAAAAATCGCAGTCCATCAAAAACGAATTTGTTTTAAGGAAAGAAACATTTATTTTTCACTTTAATATACACTGTGTGATTATTTAACAAAAAAAAAACAATATTTTTACGAAATCACCAAAATAAACTATTTTTTAAATGAATGTTCGATCATCTATCAGAGCCTATTTCTCCCTCACTCTCTGTGTCACGACGGCTCATTTCGTCCATTTTGTATTCGACCATAAAAAACCCAGCTTCCAATGGACTAAATACGACTCGTGCGTTCTGGAGCTAGGAATTCGACGGAAGACGATATAATGCAACAAAAGACCAAGTCACTCGACAGTCATAACTTGTGGAAAGAAAATATGCAAACAACACGTCTATAATGTCCCACATACGTATGGAGTAGATTTGGGGTGGTGAGCGGGTATCTACCACAAATCTACTCAATACGTATTTTGACGTGACCCACTCTCCAGCGACAGATTGCAAAAAACGTAAAAATACGTTGCCCGCACGCGAAGTGTTAAGAACAAGTTGAAGTAAGAGAAAGCGAAACCTTGAGAACAATTCAACCCTGAGTTGCAAGGCATATACTGAGAATTCAGATTAAAAACAGAGAATATTAATTATATTTTTACGTTCACAGAATACATAAGCTTTTCTTTTAATTACTTTTGGTATCTACCGAGCTAAAATCTGGAATAGTAGCGTGGTCTTAAACTATTTCCTAACAAGTCCTTACTCGATAAAACAGGTTTTATGTATTATACTTTCAGTAGTGGCTTGTTTTTATACTTACCAAGTAATTTTAGCAAACGTATCTTTAGATCAAGCCGAACGATGGCCGATTGGTTAGGGTGCTGGCCTTCGGAACCGGAGTTCGTGGGTTCGAATCCCACTGAGGCATGGATGTTCGTAGCCGTTCGGAATCGGCGTTAAACTGTAGGTCCCGGTCTCAAATATGATGCATTGTGAGGATAACTTCTCTAATGCATATCACCAATTATTACTGACAAACTGATGATATACATTATGGTAATAAATACTCTATTTTTCCATTAGTCGAAGTTCTCTATGAAAGAGAATAATTGTGTTTTTCATTTTTTAGAGATATTCCAATTAATGGAAATGTCAAAAGCTTATTATGTATAAAAAGTAAAAAAAAATGTATAATATTCTCTATTAACTTCCTGAAAGATTTCCTAAATGTACTTTTAGTTGTTTGTGAAAAAAAAATTTCGCTAGTTTATATTGATGTGCTTATATATAAATATATTTGTTTGTGTGTGAGGTCTAAAAAGGGGATAGTTGGAAATGACGTGAGTTATAAACGAGTTTAAAAAGGGAACTCTTTTATAATAATAAAATAAAGGAAAAAGACCCACGCTTGTGTAACCTTTCGGAGTCATGCGGTCAGGCGCAGAGATATTTCACGGGAAAGGGGATGACTTATCAAGCGAGAAGAATCAGTCAGCGCGTGGACACGGAGCTGTCAACACATTCTACGCTTAGCTCCGCCACGAATAAATGAAAATGGCGCAAATGTAGCTTGTAAATGAAACTATGATTTAATAAACTTATTATTATCAAGAAAGACTGCTTTCCTGCTTTTTTTTGTGTGTGTGAGTGAGTGAGTGAGTGAGTGAGTGAGTGAGTGAGTGAGTGAGTGAGTGATAGAGAGAGAGAGAGAGAGAGAGGAAAAAATATCTATTTTTATTTGGTGCTAATCGTAAGTAAAAATGTAGCCGGAAAATTAAAGAACAAAAGACTTTAGGATGAAGAGAAATGGTGTTTATTTTAGCATCGTCTCTTCTGGACTTCTGAATCGAAAAATCTGAACATCTTAATTTATAGGTATATGGGCTAACTAATCAGAATTCTTAATCACCAGACGTGTGGTGACGCTGGTGACGTAGTTTAAGATTCACCAATTATGTAAAGGAATTATGTAATGTGTACGAGCTTTCGTGTTTTCGAGGCCGCCAAGTTTATAGAAAGAACAAAAGGTAGTCTCGAAATTTCCTGAAAAGGATAGCATCACCCAAAATTTATTTTAAGATAGACATAATTTCATTGGTTAATATACATATTTAAGCGTCCAGTGTTAAGGCGAATGGAAAACAGTCTTTGTTGGTAATAAGTTTATTAATTCATAATTTCCTTTAAAAGCAAAACTTGAGCCAATTTCATTCATTCTTGGCGAAACAAAGCGTGGAAAGATGTTGACAGCTCCATGACCACGCGTTAACTGATTCTTATAGCTTGATGAGTCATCAACGTCCTGTGAAATATCTCTACGCCTGACCGCATGACTCCAAAAGGTTACGCAAGCATGGGTCTTTGTCATTTATTTTATTATTATAAAAGAGTTCCCTTTTTAAAATCGTTTATAAGGCACGTCATTTCCAACTACCCCTTTTTTAGACCTGACACACACACACACACACACACACACACACACACACACACACACACATATATATATATATATATATATATATATATATATATATATATATATATGAAGTTTAAATTTTAAATTTAAAGTTATCAATTACATGTAAAATGTCGAAATGAAGAAACAATAGCTACCTATTAATTACTTAAAATGCAGCGTTCAATGCGCCACTAATGGAAAAATAACAAAATGAACATTTCCTACTGAATTCGATAAAATTTTCTAATCTCATTAAAGAAAAAAAAAAGATGTTTATAAAAAGCTTACAGACATACATATACGAGGCTTTTCTCTTTCTCAGAAATAAAACTACTAAAAAATATTTATATATTCTAATAGATATATCAATCTATTAAATATTTATTCTACGTTCGAAACAAATAATTCGTGGTTCTATGTCATGACACAGATGTTCATTTCTAATCCGAGTTGACTGCTACGTCAGTGACAGGCACTGATGGATTAAGTGCTAGGAAATAAACTGCGCCGGTCTTTAATATGCCTTAAAGATGATATATGGTCAAAAAATTCAGGAGGAAAGAGACGTGTAGGGGCGCCACGAGGGAAAGTCCTTGCCAGATATTTCGTCCGTAATGACCGATGGGGAAATTTTCAGCATATTTTTAAATATGTGTCATAGAAGCGCCTTCTTTAACTGGAGTAGATTTTGGGGGTTCTTTTAAAGAAATAACTCTCTCCGAAAAAAATTTCACTACAGCGTATATATATATATATATATATATATATATATAGTTTGGGTCACCGTAATGTTGATAACAAACGATATGTAAAATTAGATAAATTTAACACCCCCCTTTAATTCATAGGTACTACATTTCAAAATAAAATGAATAAAACTCACCTTATATTTATGTACTGTATATTATCATTTGAAACATAAATATTGTATACATAATTAAAAAAAAATGGATCCACTGTTGACTGTCTACCATTTTTTCTAAGAAGCTCATAGATAAATGGTTCGGAATCATAATCAACCCGTCATAAGGATTTAGAATTTCGATCTTTTGTTTTAACGTTCAATCCTTTCGCTTTCTGGCTTCCCTATCGACAAGCTGCACGTGAGTGAGCAGGACATCAAATGGGAATACGCTCCTTCTCAGTTCCGATAATATTGTGTTGCCTTCTGCTTATCATGACAATCACTGACCACCAGCAGGGTGTGAGTATTTGTGAAAAATTCCAGAAGCGTGTAATACACCACTCCTTTATATATTCCTCATTTCCCTAATTTCAACAGTAGAATTGTTGGAAATTCAAACAACAGCGAAGAGAAAGTAGAAGTGGGTTCCTTCTGAATCCATTGTAAATATTCCTTTGCCAGTTAAAAGGAAGTTCGAAAGCGGATTACATTAACCGATGTCACGATCCCATAAAACGATAATTTCCACGTACAAATGAATAGAGAATATCGGGACAAAATGATTTCGATAACAATAAGCGATTGATAACATTAACTGCGATCCCATTAAGCGGAGTCCACTGTAGTTTTGCCTTTTATTATTTTTAAATGACTTTATTTTAATTTCTTTAAATTTTAACTATTTTATTTATCCTCTGTAACTGACATCTTGATTACTTATTTACTTATCATGCTCCGCTCCCATGTAAAATAACAACCTGTCTAAATGGAAATTTGTCCTACCGGGACAGGTGCTCGGAAGACGCACCCTTAACACTCGATTTACGTACCGAGCCCATTTGAGTCATTAAAAATTGGATCACTATATATATATATATATATATATATATATATATATATATATATATATATATATATATATATATATAACTTTAATATCCCATTTCAAAAACAAATTGTTGGTTTTGAGTTAAGTAATAAAACAGATGTGCCTCTTTCCCTTCCTTTCGCATTGTCCAATTGGGTAGACCTATTTTCAAGGGGGTGAGCCCATTGGAATCAGAATGGTTTAACAGTGAATCGCATAACATGAAATTGACGGGTCCTATCGGGCATGGGATATTTTCCAATTGACTGAAGAGCTAAGAAGTCAATAGAGAAAAGAAGTCGAGAACGCTTCCATTCCAACGACAGACATTCGTTGTACTGACACACGGAAGAAGGGTCAAATTCGACCATCGTACCAAAGAAACGAATGTAGAAACCATTGTGCGAAGTAGAACAAAATTGTTGTCGGAAAATGGGTTTCAAAAACAGATTTTATACGTCAAAAATATTTTCCGTGAATTTTAGGATAATAAACATTTTATTTAAAGGAATTTGGAACTCTTTTCTTTGCAAAAAACTTGAATTTTCTTGTAAGAGTCAAATGGGCTCATTTCAGTCAAAATAGGTATAGGATCAACATCCGTAAATCTAGCGTTAAATGGAGAATGCCACTAGTCAATGATATGTGGGCGTGTTCATATGTTTCGATAACGTATCGTTTGCTCGTTCATATCTTCTACTAATATCGGAGGCGTTTGGTGTTATCGGAATGAAATAGGATGGTTCGGAATCGCGTGGATTTCCCAAAGTATCATAAAATTATATAAAAAAAATAACAAAAAAAAATTTCAGTTTTTTATTTTTGTTTACCGAGGAGAAAATGGCAAAGTAATCAGTGAAAATGTATTGATTTTCAATTTAGACCTGTGTGCAGTATTTTCGAAGGATAAGTCTAATTTATGCAGTTATTTGAAATATCACCGTGCTGTGCAATATCGGAATCTAAACTGCATTTAAGAACTTTTTATTTTTTAAAATTAAGATTATTTTTTAAATTAAGTTTATTTATTTTTAAAAATTAAGATTATTTTTTAAATTAAGTTTATTTATTTATTTTTAATAATTAAGTAATTCATTATTAATTTCAAATTTTGTTTTACTGAATTTCAATGGACCGAAATTTCTTTTTCATTAATTTACAAGACTAAATACCTCTACATAATTTAGTACAGTAAAATTTCCAAAAGAAATATTTATTGTGTTCGAAGAGTCCGTGAAAAAGAGAAGTTCAAAAATTTTCAAAATTAGTCCTTTTCTATCGAAATTTAAATTTTTCGACACATGCATTGAGGAATTTTCACATTTTCTAATTTTATTTTTAACACTAGATTTACGGATGTTGATCGTATACCTATTTTGACTGAAGTGAGCCCATTGGACTCATACAAGAAAATGGAAGTTTTTTTTTCAAAGAAAATAGTTCTAAAGGAATTTAAATAAAATGTTTATTAACCAAAAATTCATGTAAAACATTTTTTACCTATAAAATCTGTTTTCGAAACCCCTTTTCCGCCACCATTTCTATTCCATTGAGCACCATGGTTTCTGCATCTGTTTCTTTGGCACGATGGTCGAACTCGACCCTTCTTCCGCGCTTTAGTAGCATGCATTTTTGTCGTTGGAATGGAAGTGTTCTCGACTTCTTCTCTCTATTGACTTCTTCAGCCAATTGGGAAATATCCCAGGCCTTTAAAGTTTATATATAATATATATATATATATATATATATATATATATATATATATATATATATATATATATATATATATATATATAATATATATATATATGAGAGAGAGATCAAATTTGTAATGAGTCAAATTATCTCGGTTCGTAAATTTAGTGTTAAACAATAAAAGACCAAAAATAACCTTTTTTCATTTGATTTGGGGCCGTAAAGAGAGATTTCTAATGGGTTTTATATCGGACTCATTAACGTCACTTGAAAATGCTACTTTTCCTTCGCCTAATTTGCGACGTCACAGTTCACGAAAATGCCGATAGCCTAAGTTGTTTACATAGGAGAAGGCTACTTTTTATTTTGTTTCCGTTCAAAGATTCGCATAAATAGAAATTTTTTTTTAATGTCTGACATTAAAAAGTCATATACTTAATACTGTATTGTGCCATTCTGTACGAACAGAACAACTAATTGTAATGAAAATATATTTTTCAGCGTTCCTAAGATCCCAGTATACGTAAAACTTGGACTAATGCTATGAGAAGAGATGAGAAATTAAACCCGAAATTATCATAGAAATCATCTCTTTGAGTTTGTGAAGACCATTTTACTATAATTAGGTTTTATGTGGAATGCTAAGGTCTACTTTTTGCAACACGAGGGCTAATGATACCGGGACCTACTGCTTAAAGCCGATTCCGAACGTCTACGAACATCCATGCCACAGTGGGATTCGAACCCAGGAACTCCGGTACCGAAGGCCAGCACCCTAACTAATCGTCCATCGTTCGGCTTTACTGTAATTAAACCTTTGCTTTATTTCATATTACGTTTAAAAGTGCTGTTGGTTAATCAATACTGTTTTTACTTTAAAAAATTCCTCATTTTTGAGTATTTTAAAAAATTTAGTTACTTTATAAGTTTATGAACAAGGATATATATTGTAATAATTATTTAATACATAAAAAATTATGTATTCTGAATTTATTTAAATATCTTCTTGGGAGGTACATGCTTTCTTGAATATAGAGGTTCACATTGTGATATCTTTCAATTAAATTGGAGGCTAATTTGAAAAAAAAAAGGATATATTTTTTAAAATACTCTGATATTACTTAAAAAGATGTAAATTTAATTCAGAAACTATATACTTTTTATTTAAAATTTATATTAGGCAATAAAAATGTATTAATATTTAATATATATATATATATATATATATATATATATATATATATATATATATACATACATACATACATATATATAAAGTAATACAATCTTTAAGTATAAAAAGTACTATGATAAATCTGAACAATCCATATATTTCAAAAAGCAATTTGATATTTTTTAAATAAGTAGTAGAGCGAATATATATTTATATATAAAGTACGAACACAAAATATGGACTTTACATTTGACCACAAACAAATAAAATCTGGGTATTAATTTCCCTGAAATTTATACATCATTATTTTCATCTTCCATCAAAAATAAGTTCTATTTATATAAAATAGGCCAATGTATATTTACTCTTTTTCCTATTGCATTTCATGTTAGTTTAAATTTATGTGTCCAAGTTATTCGTGAAGTTTATACTACTCTTAAAATTAATGTTAAATCAAAAGTGTCCAGGCCATACTGTTTATGTATATATCAATTTATGCTAATATAATTTTATAAAATTTCTTTATTCATTTCTATAAATTTTTTAATAAAGAAACTTTAATGCAATATAGCCATGATTATTTAATAAAAATAATTCATGAGATGAAATAATTGGTATTGGTGCTTTTTAATATAATATTTTCAACAACATTAATAAAATACTTTTCTGTTATTTTTTATTTTGCCAGATCAAAATAACATTCATTCGTAACTTCCAATTAAAAGAAATATAAATATCTTTTCTAATTTTTCCCTTTAAACTTTACTTCTATCTCTATGTATAAAACGTGATACTGCAACAACAAATGTGTGCATAAATATAAACATGTTTGACGTGTTGTCGGAGTCTACAAATCGGATAGATGTGGTTAGTATTAATAGAGCAATTATAAATGTATTATATATTATATTATATGTTTTATATTTTGCTAATGTTTTAACATATTTTATTTAAAATATTTAACACTAGATTTACGGACCGAGCCAGTTTGACTCATTAAAAATTGGATCACTATATGTATATATAAAACTTTACTATTCCTTTTCAAAAACATACGTTGGTTTTGAGTTTAGTAATAAAATAGATGTCAACTTTCATTCCTCTTCCCTTTCCTTTCGCATTATCCAATGGAATAGACTTATTTTCAAGGTGGTGAATAAATAAATATAGTAACTTAGTATAAAGTAAATATAAAGTATAGTATAAAGTCAATATAGAGAAGAAGTCGAGAACACTTCCATTCCAACCACATGCTACTGACGCAAGGAAGAATGGTCGAGTTCGACCATCGTGCTAAAGAAACAGACGTAGAAACCATTGTGCTCAATGGAAAAGAAATGTTGGCAGAAAATGGGTTTCTAAAACAGATTTTATAGTTCAAAAATGTTTTCCGTGAATTTTTGGATAATAAACATTTTATTTAAATTCATTTGGAACTGTTTTCTTTGCCAAAAACTTGAATTTTCTTGTATGAGTCCAATGGGCTCACTTCAGTAAAAAATAGTTATAGGATCAACATCCGTAAATCGAGTGTTGTTAAATTAAAAAATATGAAAAATTATTTTACATATCTTTCGGTTTTGATTCCTCATATTTCCTCTACCATTAAATCTGAATTATTTCTCAAAACAAAAACATTGAAATTTTAGCGAGATTGTCAGATTGTTATTTGGTTAGAGAGACATTTTAAACAAATGTAGGCATACATATATTGTCGAGATGGATAACATTATCATAAAGTTTGGAGTAGAAATAAATATTGAAAACTAAAATCTTTAAATCTAACTCGTTTAATATTTTCTCTCCAATTCGGATTCAAAATTTTGAATCTCGTTCGAGCCTCAGTCACGTTCATTCCAGGAAATGCTACAACATTTATGATCACGGTGTCAAGCAATAAAAATGACAGTAACTCGTAATACAATTTTCCTTTTATGGATCATAAAAAGGTTTCACTTCGCTACAAAATTTTGAGTCATAAATTTGACTACCCATCACTTGAGCTTAAATAAACACACACTTATTCTATGTATAAGTGCATGTATTTGTATATGTATGTGTGTATATATATATATATATATATATATATATAATATCTCTATGTATTTGTATATGTGTGTATATATATGTGTGTATATGTGTATGTGTATGTATTTGTATATGTGTGTATATATATGTGTGTGTATATGTGTATGTATATGTATATATATCTATATATGTATATGTATGTATATGTGAATGTATTTGTATATATGTATATATGTATGTATATGTGAATGTATTTGTATATATGTATGTATATGTATGTATATGTGAATGTATTTGTATATATGTATATATGTATGTATATGTGAATATATTTGTATATGTGTATATATATACACACATATATACAAATACATTCACATATACATATATATATATATACATATACATTCATATACACACACACACATATATATATATATATATATATATATACAAATACATTCACATATACATATATATATGAATGTATTTGTATATATGCATATATATATGTATATGTGAATATATATATATATATATATATATATATATATATATATATATATATATATATATATATATATATATATATATATATATATCGGTGCGTTTAAGTAATTTTTTTCTATTCCCCGACCGCGAAGTATGTTGCCAAATTTTACTGTGTGTGAGTACAATAAGGGTTGTTTTAAAAAATGCTTCATTTTATCAAATTTTGAGTTAAACACTTTGTAGAAATATATTTTATTAAGGATTACTAAACCATGGAAAATCCTTCATTTCTTAATTCATGTATAAAATTGGAATTTAATGGTTAAAAAATATCCCACAATTCAGTTCTGCCGCTATTGTCTTAGCAATTTTCCCCTTTTAAGACGTCGATTTCCCCTTGAAGATTGTTTGCTGCTTTTACTTTCATATCACAGTGGAATCGCAGCTTGTGATTTTCCCGTAATTCCCTGCCACCGAACGCAGATTTACGGAAACCGTAATTCGTTTAGGAATTCCGAAGCTGAAGTGAGGATTACGGTTTCCGCTTGGGTTCTTAATCGAAAGTTCGTTTATTAAAAAGTTATTAAAGAAACTATAACATGCGACGAAATTGAACATTATTTTCATTTCTCTCGGCATGAAATTCAGTTTGTAGAACAAGTTATTTCAGATTCCGACGCATTAGATTTTAAAAAGGGATATTAACAAAAATCGATTTTTGTACACTAAATTTCGGGCAAGATTTCGGTTCTTCGGTAATCCAAGTTCCTAAATAAATAAATAAATAAAGAAATGTATATATATATATATATATATATATATATATATATATATATATATATATATATATATATATATATATACATAAATTTATATATGTATATATATATATTTATATAAATTTATATATTTATATATATAAATATATAAATTTATATTTATATATATATATATATATATATATATATATATATATATATATATATATATACATTTACTGTTGCAGTATCACTTTTTATATAAACAAAAGTAATAAAAATTTAAATAACAGAAAAAGTAAATATTTTTTATATATACTTATATTTTACAATTATTAAAATAAAAAATTAGAAAAGAAATTTATTCTTCTTTTAATTGGAAGCTATGTATGGACGTTATTTTGATCTGATAAAAAAAATATGCGAAATGTATTTTAATATTGTAGTTGGAAATATACTAAAAACCATTCTTGAAACAAAATGCTTAGACTATATATTAAAACACACACACACACGCGCACACACATATGTGTTTACATATATGTACATATATATATGTATGAATATATATATGTATATGCCTGTGTACATATATACATATATATATATATATATATATATATCTTATATATATATATATATATATATATATATATATATACATATATATATATATACACACACACATATATATATATATATATATATATATACATATATATATATATATATATACATATATATATTCACATACACACACATATATATATATATATAACACCTGGTAAAACAATTTTCACACCCGCAACAATATATTTATAATTTTTTTAAATATGAACTATGTTTTTTTTTAAATATTAAAATTTTGCAAAATGCTTCCTTAGGTGATGTATTTTCTTCAATAAAATTATATATTGGAAATATTAAATACATTATAAAAAAGAAGGATAACAGTCATATGATGTATCATACCCGTAACTATAGAGATGACATTAAATAATTCTGAGATTACTGGAATTTTCTGTAACTGGTCAAAAGTACAATTGAGTTTTATGAAAAAAAAATTGAATACATTGGATGTAGCCAAAAGTAAAAGAAGCGTCATGTGACAACATAGAAAAATACATAAAGCCATCGATTCTCATAAACAACAGAAGCCAATCTCATTTTTATTGATAAAAGTTAGTAGAAATTAATTAAACTATTGCAAACATGTCTAACTTGGTTTATTCATTAACTGTTGAAAACAGTACTTTTAATGTAAGATTTTTTAAAAGATTTCTGAACTCTGTCACACCCGTAACAGGTTTTTTGAAAAAAATCTGGTAATTATATTTGTCGTTGAAAGT
>CM063508.1:189358956-189373956 GCA_032207245.1 Pardosa pseudoannulata
ACACGCACACAATGCGTTAAGACATTCTCCAGATTTCCATTCTCATACATAGTTAACACGTATGGAAATTCAAATTTTGTGAACGCTTTCTGTGGTAGCTTTAACGCTGAATTAACAGAATTTCACCGTCGTCAGCTGCTATTGAAAGCTGGCGAAACGCTCCCACGAAATTTGCATTTCCCTCTTTTGGGGATTTCTGTTAGAACTGGCTGAAAGAGGGTTTTCGTGTAGAATTCAGTTAGCACAAGCCCTTTGGGGGAGTGTTCTGAAAAATTATTTTAAATTTTGAAAGATTCGCTCTGTTGTATAAGAACATTTTCAAATTCTTGGATTACAGAAGATGTTCAGGAATATTTTGTGACTTATTTTGAGATCTCTTTTCCCCCACGTGCAAGAGTAAAAAAATTGTAATCAGGAAAAGTTTTATTGAAAATATTTATTTTTCACAATTAACAATTGTGTTGAGCCGAACGATGGCCGGATGGTAGAGCGCAGCTCTTCAGAACAGGAGTTCGTGGATTCGATTCCCGCTGCGTGTAATAAGGCGATTTAGATCAGTAATATAATTGATTCATTCATACGAGAAGTAAAATGCTCGGGATCTAAATTTGATCTCATCACATCTTTTGTAAAAGACAGAGGACCATAAAATTATATTCAACGGATAATGTTGTCTTGTACGGTGGTCTCGGGCGGGGTTCAGATTCCAGTCCCAGATTAGAATCCCGTCTCCGTACTTGACATTAAATAAGAATGTACCTTTGTGGAGTTATTTATGAGTCTCTAAGGGACAGTGCCCAATTAGAAGGGGTACAGATATTTAGGTACTTCAAAGCAATATACAGTGGACTCGCTTAATGGGATCCATTTGGGACACCGTGATTTTGATAACAATAAATGATTGATAACAATAAACGATATGCAAAATTTGATAAATTTACCCCCCTGTAATTCCCACCTGCTAAATTTCAAAGTAAAAGGAAAAAACACACCTTATATTTATGTACTTTATTTGAATTCTTTAAGTCGAAAACTGTCAAAGTAACCTACACTAAGACTGTATGGGCATAACTCAAACGAGGCTAGACGTAATATGTAGAAATGTTGTATTTAGGACTGTGTAATTAAACTGGGCAGCTCTTCTTTGGTTTGCAATTTAAAATATTTATTTTAATTTAAACTATAAAAACAATTTTAAAAGTAACCTGCATTGTTTACATCGCATCTGTAAACTATTTCTTTTATAGAGTTAATCGGTTTGTGTATTGAACGGCTCATATGGTAAGAAAAACAATCTTCCTTTCATTAATAGTTGCCTGCGAAACGAAGTCATCGCTGATCGTGCAAAGGAACTGTGACATCCATTTTTGAACCTGGTTGGAGAACGGATCGCTTCTTAACAAGGTCCATGACGCAGCCGTAAAAACAGTTCAAACTACTTTATTTTTATCAACGAAACATTTTTTGTATTTTGCACTTTAATATAGACCTATGATTATTTAACAAAAAAAAAAACAATATTTTTACGAAATCCCAAAAATAAGCGATTTTTAAAATGAAAGTCCGATCGTCTGTCGGCGTCCATTTCTTCGTCACTCTCTTCGTCACGACGGCTCATTGGAACCATTTTGTATTCGACCATAAAAAACCAAGCTTCCGATGGACAAAACGCGACTCGTACGTTCTGGAGATAGGAATTCGATGGAAGACGATATAACGCGACCAAAGACCGAGTCGCTCGACAATCTTAACTTGTAGAAAGAAGAAAAATACAAAGCATTACATAGAAACTCAAACAACACTCCTATAATGCCACACATACATATAATTATACGTATTGAGTAGATTTGTGGTGGTTAGCGGGTATCCACCCCAAATTTACTAAATATTTATTTTTACGTCACCCGAGCTCCAGTGACAGACTGCAAAAAACGTAAAAATACGTTGCCCGCAAGCGAAGTGTTAAACCCATGATCTATAAATTGAAAAATATTCCTTCAAAATGCAAATAAACATGAAAACCTGTAGGAATATATATTTATATTATTTACCAACGATGCCAAAAAGTGTTAGGAAAATATTCCTGTACTATATTATTTTCTGGACACATAAATGTTATTGGAAGTCATATTGACCATAACGGGGTTCAAATAAAACTGAACACGATCGACATAGGTATTAATAATTTGTTATAAATTTGTAATTAACGAATACTCTCATGTCTCAATAATTAAAAGTATTCTGAAATTCAATGCGAACACTTTAAGAACTTTCCACGATTTCTATCCCTTACATCCATTCTCATCTCAAAAGATCTTCCTTCTTCAACTGTATTCGAATGAGCGCATAAAACTTAAAACTGGAATTAAAATGATAGCAGCAGTTCGAGAAGACACATCTCTAATGAGGCTTGTTTTCTCAAACTGAAGCACACCATTGCAAACCAATTAAGAGGGTTGCGTGCACCTGGATGGAAGGGGGAGAGACTTGCGTCTTGTAGGAAGCCACCGCATTTTCCAGATTAAAGTTTCCAGTTTGTGAAGGAAGAGTAAATGTTATGTTGATTCTTACGCGTTATTTCGATGGATATCAATATTATTCCGTTTCTTCCAATTAGAGGAAAATGGTAGCTAACAACTACCAATAATATACTGTTTTTGAAGTGGTTGTAAAGGAATTAAACATATTTTCATCTATATATATATATATATATATATACATATGTATATATATATATATATATATATATATATATATATATATGTATATATATATGTGTATGTATATATATGTATATGTGTATGAATATATATGTGTGTATGTGTATGTATATGTGTATATATGTATTTATATATGTATATATATATATATATATATATATATATATATATATATATATATATATATATATATATATATATATATATATATATATTAAAATACGATATATAATATCTGTATGAACAAATATTATATATATATACTTCGCACCCAGCCTTCGGTCTCGGTATTAATTTTTTTTATTAAATATTTAATGATAAACGTATTAATAGAAATATTGAATAAATCTCGTATGCTGCAGATTGTTCACAAATAGGATAGTTTAAACATCAGACAATACAAGTTAGAAATATTCACGTACACAATATTGCCCAGGAACCACAGCGTAATGATTCTAAATTCCACGATTTTCTATACTACATGATGTATTTTTCAAGGTGTAATATATATAAGCATGCATATAATGTCTTTCTGAAAATTTATTTCAAATAATTTTAATTCTTTAAATTTCGTTTTTATAAATATTTTCATCACGTTCTTAAGATGCAAATAATTTTCTTTTATTCTTAAATTATTGAATTTTCCGATTTCACGCCTTCTCTTTTCGGTGCATAATATAAAGCACAGAGAAATAATCCAAATGAATTTGTTGGTTTTTTCAAATCGTTATAAAGAATGCAATCTCTATCACGTAGACTTAATCTATAAAAGATTTATACCGAAATCTTTATGTTAGTTACTCTATGTTGCAGAACAGTTTGATTATTTATAGAAATTGTGACGTTATTAAATGCTAAAGTCAAATTTTATTTATATTTTGAAAAATCGTAAAACAATATGTTGTTGCATTTGAATATTACTTGCCTTTAAACTCGATAGATTGGGAGGAAGACATTTTAATCTCGGCAGTGAATATTGACGATATCAAACAATTTGGAAACTAAAACAAACCTTATGCATTTATATAAACGAACCTTACATAAAAAGGAAACTCTTTTATGTATAGAGATAATATCTATACATTTAATAATGCAGATGCAGTATAGGTTCCCATTGGCACGTGTGAAATTTTGGCGCTTTCTGCTTATTTTGCAAATATTAATTTCAGATGTAACACTACATATAGCCCGTCATAGGAAGGGTTAGTAAAATGTTTAATTTTCCAGAATTGTAAAGTACTCTATAAGGTAGATAAAAAAAAATGGTTTGTCCTTTTGGATGAGAATAATCTGGTACATGCTATATAATTTGTTATCTTCATACTCCTCTAAAGTCTCCTGATACTATAAATGCAGTTTAGAATCACGTTGAATTCATTTAGAAAGTTTTCTTAGCTACGTCGAAAGGATCGTTAAGTTCTTCACAATTTTTTTTGCCACTGTAAGTAATGGAAGTAAAGAAATTAAAATATCATTTCTACTACACCCTGGAGGTAGATAGAATTTGTTGTTAATACCTGTGATAAAATTTTCATTGCAACAAAAATAATCGATGATTCAATTTAAAATGATCACATATGTGCCTAAACTATTATTAAAACGAAATATAAAAGAAAATTATTTACGTAATATCTAAGTTCAGTGATAAAACGTATGAAAAAAATGCAGACGATATTTAAATAATTTAAAATAAATGATTCAATGAGATGGAGTAACGTCATAATGCTAGGAAAAATGTATTTTTACCCATTTATTATGTGACAAATTAATAAATTTAATTGCCTGTTCTTATCCTGGGTAAATAGGGCTTGAAAAAATGGCATTAAACGTCCGAAAAAGTGTGGGGGGGAACGTTGCTAACCCTAACTCATCAAAAATCCAATTCGGATGTCTTTATCCATTCCAGGTACAACCGCTTCATAAATTCGAGGACAGACGGACAGATAACTAATCATTATTATTAGGCTATTATTATATAAGGAATATATGTATACATACATATATACATGTAATATCAAAATCCCTTATTTACATATTTTAATATTAATTTATTCACTTTTGTTCCTAAAGAACGTTGGGAGTTTCCGCGGTCATTCTGATTTTTCCCTCCAGACACGTTATAGACTTCATTCAGCCTCTGTCCGTACTACTTTAGCCAATAGTGAGCGCGTTCTCTTTAAACATGAGTATTTATTATCACGTGATCCATTGTGCTTAGGGATTATTCGTAGTCTTTTTACCTGAGGAATCCCTACTTGAAAAGTGTGTGTGTGTGCAGGATCACATGGTCTGGGTGCACGATGTTGTAAAAGTGTGTGCCTGTTGTATAGATTTCATGTATCTCCCCAGAAATAAACTGTGTTGCGATTTTGAATGAGTCTTGCCCATATTATATATATATATATATATATATATATATATATATATATATATATATATATATATATATATATATATATATATATATATATATATATATATATATATATCCAATTTTTAATGAGTGAAATAGGCTCGGTCCGTAAATCTAGTGTTAAATATTTTAAAATTAAACAGGCTAAAACATTAGCAAAATATAAAACATAATATTATATAATAAATTTATAATGTATAATAATTAAATATATATAATCATAATATATATAATATTATATAACATTATATATACAATAATATATGTTATAAATAACAGATATTAATACTGTCAGACACTAAAAATTCGAAGTAAAGAAAATTATTAAAGGTGCAAAAATTGTGTTTAAACCGAATTTCAGATTCGTCTAATTAATTTTTCCAACCAAAAGGAATTCCTCAACAATTATTTCTTGAAAATGAAGAAAAATAGGTCAATAGTTGCTAATAATTTTCAAAAAAGTTTTAAAAATGGCACATTGGTCGGTGGATAGACAAAGCAATTGCTTTCCCTAAAAATGGTTTAAAAATAACAACTTTACTTTGAATCCTTTTAACTAAAACTTTATTTATAAGATCATAAAAAAGACATGCATTAACTATAGCATCGTCACAGACTGAAAAGAAAACATTTTATGTTATTATATATGAAAAGTAGCAGATCATTAAGCAAAAGTGCAAGGCAAAACTAAACAAAGCTGAAGCCTATTGCTTTCAGTCACTTGACTCTGAAAATTAGGCACGTCATCCAAACGCAGTGACGTCACGTTATAAAGAATTTTTTCTCCAACAAAAAATACATCACGTCCCTCTAATAACGAATGCTGTTGAATACCTGCTGTTGAAGTAAAGTATTTATGAAGTCAACATTCTTTTTTTCACTAACTGCACACATTCGTGAAGATGTGCGTTCGATCCATATTTAATGGGGAGATGAGCTTTCCATAGATTTTGGGAAATGACATTTTTGTTGGATAATTGATGTAAGGGAAATCAATACAGAACGAAGTGAGAAACTGAGAAAAAATGCTTTTCCTCTAGCCAATAAATATTTGATAGGGGGTGCATTGTTTTTCTGTTTTACTTTCCATGCTGTAGAATATTTCTAAAATGATTATGGATATTTTATTTATCACAAAAACAAATCAGCTGCAAAAATAAAATAATTTTCCATTTTTTAATAACTTATATCAAATCTTCAGTAATACACCTGTACTATATGTATTTCAGAACATAAATGGATATTTATGTTCATGTATTCTTCATGACGTATCATGTTTCCATATATATATATAAATACACATACATACATATACATATATACATACATACATATATATACATATGTGTATATATGCATATATATAGAGATTCATATATATCGATATATATATATATATATATATATATATATATATATATATATATATATATATATATATATATATATATATATATATATATATATAGAGAGAGAGAGAGAGAGAGAGAGAGATTCATATATATTGATACATATATATATACATATATATAGATGCATATATATCCATACATATACATATATATATTCATGCATACATATACATATATAGATGCATATATATCCATACATATATATAGATACATATAAATACATATATATGCATACATATATGTATATACATAGGTATTTATACATACATATATGTGTGCATATATGCATATAATATATATATATATATATATATATATATATATATATATATATATATATATATATAGAATATATATACATACATACATACATACATACATACATACATATAGATGCATATATATCCATACACATATATATACATATGTATATATAAATATACATATGTATATGTATTTAGATATATATATATATATATACATACATACATACATACATACTTATATGTATATGTGTGTGTGTAAATTCAATATCAAAATTATTGCACCTAAAATATGTAAAGTTCTTTTTCCCTTTCCCCTTTTTAATGCATCATTTCCCAGTCGTAAAATGTGAAATTTTAAGAAATTAAAAAAAGTGTTCGCCGACTCCTTACCCGTCCAATAACTTCTAAAGTTCAATCACTGTTACGTAATAGAATAGCTTAATTTTCAAAAATATTTTATGAAATCGATTAAAAATGATTTGCATGATAATGAACGCAATCGGTCCTTACCTGAAAAGTGAAAAAGTTAAAAAACGAAACATTTCTGGAGAAGTGAAAAGAAAAAGAGCTCAACCTAGAATTGGACGACGACGAAATCTCGGTCTCTGTTGGAGTGAATATCGAGAACACAAAAGCGTTATTTATGTAAAAGTTAATTAGGCTGCTGGACGAAAAAAGAAAGGGAGTTTAGCATTTAGCTGCAAGCAACATTTGGCTGCCTAACAATGAAAAATACTGCGAAGATATACTTTATCGAATCGAAAATTGATAACGCCGGACAACAATGAAGCGGAACCCTCTGGCTACAATCAAGTTAAGAAAGCTTTACGAAATTTCTTTTAGGAGAGTTATTTTGAAAAGTGCTTGTGACAGTCACCTATTTTTACCCTACCTGTACTTTTGTTTATCTAAGCGAGGTATCTCGCTTTAAAAAAATTATCATCTTTTAATGACAAGCATGTGTTACGTACATTTTATAAAAAAGGAAATAACGCAATGAGAACTATTTGCGTGGCACGTTTTGCACTGTTTCGGTTAAGCAAGAAAATAAATTAAATTTCTTTTGTGCTTTCTAATCACGTACGGATTCCAATCAGCTTGTTATAAATGCATGCTTTAAACACCAAGAATTTAAATATACAGGATTAGTGAGAAATAAGTGCCCCACTTCAGAGGAGTCCACATTACAATTGGAAGTATAGATCATTCAAATGATGCTTTTCACGTGTATTCTATAAATATTTTTAGTACAACAATTCGCCTACAGGTGGCGTTGTGATACCTATAAACACATTTAACACTTCGCGTGCGGGCAACGTATTTTTACGTTTTATGCAGTCTGTTAATAGAGCGCAGGTCGCGTAAAAAATGCGTATTGAGTAGATAGGTGGCGGATACCCGCTCACCACCACAAACCTACTAAATACGTATAATTATATGTATGTGTGACATTATAGGCGTGTTGCTTGCGTTGCTATGCAACGCTTTGCATTTTTTTCTTTCCACAAGTTAGGATTGTCGAGCGACTCGGTCTTTGGTCGCGTTATTTCGTCTTCCATCGAATGCCTAGCTCCAGAACGTACAAGTCGCGTTTTGTCTATTGGAAGCTTGGTTTTTTATTGTCGAATACAAAATGGACAAAATGAGCCGTCGTGACGAAGAATTAGGTGCCGACAGAGGATCGGACTTTCATTTAAAAAATCGTTTATTTTTGCGATTTCGTAAAAATATTGTTTTTTTTTTCTTTTTTGTTAAATAATCATACAATCTTTATTAAAGTGTAAAATAAAATAAGTTTCGTTCCTGAATACAAACTAGTTTGTCGATTGATTGCGATTTTTCTGAATGACTCAACTTTCGCGCGATTCACGAAAAAACGCCCGCTGCACGCGTCAGTGGGCGGGGAAGTACATCCGCATGCCAAGTATTAAAATGTAAGAAGTGGGTTCCACAAGAAGAGCTGGATACAAATATAATATAAATTAAAATTTAGATACAGATTGTTTGAACACGACAAGATCGGAAAAAAAATGTTAGACTCCCGTGCTCAGAGCTTTATCGCCAATTGAGAGGGGGCACCCTGTTTTTCAGCCTATACTTTTTTGAAACAAAATATTTACCGAAATTATAAAAGGCTTAAAAACTTAAAACAATAACAAAAAAGAGTGCATCGTCAGAAAAAGTGTCTTTTGTAAGTTATATTTAAGAGGTCATACAATCGTTAAAATGACAAAAAATTCGATTTTTCAGAAAATATATATGTGAAAAAGAATACAGTTCTGAACACTTTAAAACAATCCGAGTAAAATATTTAATATTGAGAAGAATTGTGAATAGAAACGTGTCAAACTCAAAACAAATTAAAACTTGCAAAACTTTAAACTCGATTTTTCTAAAATTGCATTTTTTTTTTCCTGTAACGCGTTGCTGAACGTTATCTCAAAAAATTTTCAAGATTTTTTCGTGACATTTTTATATGTTGTATAAAATACCATTTTTAACCCAATGGAATCTAAATTTTATTGTATATCCTCAAAAAAAGTTTTTTCAGTGATAAATTTTTAATTATGGAAAAAAATTTACTTATTTCAAAAATTGTTTAAAAAATAATATGTATCTTAATTATATAAAAAATTTAGAATCCAATTTATTTATAGATATTGTAGTACTAGCCTATAGCCCGTCCTATGACGGGATCAGTAAAATTTTTAAATTTCCAGAATTGTAAAATACCGTATTAAGCAGGTAAAATAATGGTTTGATTTTTGGCTGAGAATTATCTGGTACAGGCTGAATAATTTATCTTCATACTCCTCTAAAGCCTCCCGATACTGTGGATATAGTTTAGAATGACGTCGAATTCATTTAGAAAGATAATTCAAAGTTTGCCTAGCTACGTCAAAATGATCACTAAGTTCTTCCCATTTTTTTCCACAGTAATAAATGGAAGTAAAGGTACGAAACTATCGTTTCCACGACAACCTGTAGGTTGGTAGAATTTGTTTTTAATACCGGCGATAAAATTTTCATTGCAACAAAAAATAATCTTTGATTCAATTTCAAATGATCCCATATGTACCTAATCTATTATTGAAGCCAAATATAAAAGAAAATGATTGACGTCATATCTAAGTTCAGTGATGAAATGAATTGAAAATAACGCAGACGATATTTAAATAATTTAAAATAAGAAATGATTAAAGGAGATGGTTAAAGGAATGACGTCATAATTCTAGAAAAAAACCTATTTATTATGTAGAAAAAGTTTTGAAATAATGGCATCAAGTGCTAGAAAAGATGGGGGAGGGGTGGATTTCGAACGCTGCTAACCCTAAGTCATCCATAATCCAATAAGGATGGCACTATCCATTCCAGGTACAACCACTTCATCAATTCGAGGACAGACGGACAGATAACTTAAGCTATTATTATATAAGGGATGTTTTAAAACAATAACTATGTCTTAAACTTAATTATATTTTTAGTCATCCTGCGCGTTAGACTCGATATCAGTTTTGTAAACAACAAAGTGTCACTCATTTATAACTTTCGAGCAAAAGAATTTTTTAAGTTTCAAAAATGAATGAGATATGTGTATGAAGATAATAATTTGTTCTAAGTTAAAAAAAATTAAGTTTGTAAAACTGATACTTTTGAAGGTATGAGAAGCAGAAAATGATAATTGTTTTACATTTTTTTCGAATGAACCGTTAGCATAAGTGAGATAGATTTCTAGTTTTGATTCTACGAGGTGCATCCAGAAAGTAAGTTTCCCTATTTAAGAGAAAAAAAAAGAAGTCACCCTTTCACGGACATATTTATTGGCAACAAGTACAGCCATGTTTCATCTATTTTTCAACATAGCCACCACCAGAATGGAGACACTTGTCGTATTGTGGGATCCACTTTTGTATCCCTCTGTCATAGAACTCTGCCACCTGCGAATGGAAGCAGCCTTCTCCCGTCCCAGAACATCGTGCACATCCATTTCCTTACGGACAGAGTCTGTTTGAATTGGGTCCTGACCGAAGATCCACTATGATGTCAATACATTGACTGATGCTTGGTTTCCGGAGTAAAGTGCGAAATCCAAGTCTCGTTGCGCGTGACGATCCCGTCGAGGAACTCGTCGCCGTTGTCGTGTTACCGTAGCAGAAATGTCGGTGCTGCTCCTAAGCGTTGAATTTTGTGTTCGGATGTCAGTTTCGGCTCATAGACCTGGCAGAGCTGACGATGAATTTCAATGGGTGCAATGTGCTTTGTGCATTCAAGATCACCCACCAAAACTTGCAGGCGGGAGAAGGAATGAGAGTTTCCATTTCGAACCACTGCTACCTCGCTACTGGCACGAATCGGGATTGGTACAGCTGGCATATGATTAATAGGCCATAGATCTGTTACGCACGCGCAATTGACACGGTAATTACGTTTACTGTAAATTGGAAAACATCGGGAAACTTATTATCTGGATGCGTACTGTGACTTATCACGACCGTAATAGAGAATGTGCGCATGACGTCAGGTGCAGCAGAAATTTGCAGCTCAACTTCCTGTTGGCAAAACGTTTGAATTTCCTACGGATTGTGCTTGTTATTGGGGTTTTAATTCTGTCAATTTTCTGAAAATGGTGACAAACTGTTGTATGGCTGTACTAAACGTTTCAAAAAAGGCAAAAATATTGTATTTTATTGCTTTCCTAAAGATTCCACATTGTGAACGCTTCGGATAAAAGCTTCGAAAAGCCAAGACTGGACTCTAAGTTCTTTTTCGAGAATTTGCTGCAAACATTTTCAAAATTGTCATAAAACGTTAACCTTACTGTAATGTAATAGATTATATAAAATTATTATGCTCTAAGAATTTTTTTATTATTACTAATTTGTTTTTATTTTCATATTTCTCATGTATTTTCTACGCTTTTGTGAGAAATATTGTACCTATAAATGTAATTATTTTTTGTCCTTAAAATGATCCGCTTTTTCCCGTTTTTATTAGATTCTTATTTACGTAATAGTTTATTGTGCCTGTTAACAACATTATCAAAGCAGTTATACTTTGATTATGATACTTAATAGTACTGAGTAAAGTGTTTAATTTATTTTTAAATATATAATTTTGTAAGTGCTAAGAAAAGTCTGTTTTGAATGACTTGGTCAGTTTCTGAGGTTTCCTTCCCCTTCCCTTACATAAAATGTAGTTTTGTTGTGTACGTGATCCCTATCGAAGCTCGTAAAATGCAATGAAAATAAGCCATGTTTTGCCAACGAAAAGTGGAGTTGTAGTCAGCACTCGTATTTGTTTACAAACGTGCCCTTTCTCTATAGGATAGCACCCCATTGGCACATGAAATGGCTGACGTCACCGTTTGTGAAGTGTTCAAAATGAGAGTGGTTGTTCTTTCTTTACAGAGGAAGACACTGAGAAGAGCGTGTCTTTGCTGTTGGACGGCGAAGAATATGAAATCAGCTTCATCGATCCGCCGACGATGCCCGATACGCCAGTAAGTACGCTTCTTACCCGACTCTTTACTTCCACAGAAGAGACATTCCATTATGACCACCACCCGGCTCCGTACAAAGCTTTATTAAGTCCCGTGCTGAATACCAAAGAGAACCACCCCCAAAGCATAATATCGCCACCACCATCCTGTGTATGACCTGTACAATGAGGGAGCCACTGTTCGCCTGGAAGACGGCGTATCCTGACACGGCCATCGCCGTGATGAATGACAAACCGTAATTCGTCTGACCAGGCAAATCTCTCCCACTGATCCATGGACCAGTCACGATGTTCCCGGGCCCAGCGTAGGCGCAGTTGGCGATGACGCTCGGTCAGCAAAGACACAGGAGTGGGACGTTTGCTGCGTAGGCCCCTATCCAACAGTGTCAGCTGAACAGTGTGCTCCGATACTATTCTACTTGGCCCTGCATTGTATTGGGTCGTCAGCCGAGCCACTGTCTGGCTCCGGTTTGGCTTCATCCTGCGATACCGTTTTCTTGGATAGCGTGTGGACGTCCAACACCCTGTCGTCTACTGATGGTTTCGCCGTCCTTCATCCACTTTGCATCAGTACTAACAACTGTAGATCGCGACCCACCAGCGAGTCGTGCAGTTTCGGAAATACTTGTTCCGTGCCTTCAAACCATCATAGTCTGCCCTCAATCAAAATCTCTTAAATCCACAGCCTTCCCCATCACACACAGAAGTAAGTGAAAGAATGATTCTTCAGACTCTCCAGCAGCAGTTCAATACCACTTCCACCTGATGAAGTGCCTTTCACGTCATCCAGGCGAGTTCGTTGCAAAATGTAGGGGTGGTCATAATGTTTTGGCTCTTGATTGTATATTATAGATTGAGTTGATCTACACATTTAAAAAACACGGCCTGAAAAAATTCGGCTTCGTTTAAAAGTTATGTTTAAAACTATGACAGACACTCGAGTGATTTCTATGCTTTGCAGCTGTTGACTTATTACTTTAAGTTGATTTATTCTCAGAATGACAATTTCTAATGTGGCTCACAAGGTTTCTCAAAATCTATTGAAGATTTTTAGATATATTTTCGCCATCTCAATAAAATGAAGTTCTTTTTGTCATTGAACTAGAATTGAGCCGCTCAGTGCACACATTGACTAACTCCATTTTATGAAAATTACAAATGTATTATAAAAGCTCTTAAAAGGTACCAAGAGTAGCCTATTCACCTACTCACTGACCCCAAAAATTTATCATTAATCCATGCTGATAACTAAAATTGGGGAATATTGGTTTGAATGAGAACTGCGTGGCATATTTGGTGCATTGACGTTCAAGTTTATCAGTATCCAAAAAATGGAATTAGTCAATGTGTGCACTGGACGGCTCAATTATTCGTACGAAAGCACCTTTTTTGTTTTAGAGGGGTAAGTGCCCGCCAAAATAACTCCTAGGAGGAGTAAATTTATAAGCATACTTTGAAAAACACAAAATGTGTTTAAACTTACAGTATTTTTTAGTTAGATTCCACTTTACAGGTATGTTCTTTTTTAAAAACTTAAAATTTAACATGTGTGAGCAAAATATTTCTCATAGATGTGCGAGCATATTTAAACAGTGTTAACGAACCACAAAAACCAAGTCATAATTATTTATTTAAAAAAATAGTTTTTATTATTTTTATAAGTATTTAACGTTAGATTATTAAAGATAGATACAGTGGACTCCGATTAATGGGATCCGTTTGGGACACCACGATTTCGATAACAATAAACGATTGATAACAATAAACGATATGAAAAATGAGATATATTTACCCTCCCCCCTTTTAATTCACAAGTACTAAATTTTAAAACAAAATGAAAAAACCCACCTTATATTTATATACTGTACATTATCCTCTAAAACATAAGAATTGTATACATAATTTTAAAAAATTTGATCCATTGTTGACTGTCTACCAATTTTTCTATGAAGCTCATGGATAAATGGTTCGTCATCCTAATCAACCTGTCATATCGATTTAAAATACCGACTTTTTGTTTTAACTTTCAATCATTTCGCTTTCTGGCTTCCCTATCGACGAGCTGCACGTAAGCGAGCGAGGCATGAAATGGGAATACGCTCCTTCTCAGTTTCAATAAGAATATATTGCCTTCTGATTATCTGACAACCACTGACCACCGGCAGGGGTACGTATCTCTGAAAAATTCCAAGAACGTGTAATTTCCCACTTCCTTTCTTCCTTTCTCCTTTTCCGTAGGTGGAAGAGGGAGAATTCTCGGAAATTCTAACAACAGCGAAAGGAAAGAAAAGATTGGATTCCTTCTGAATATTATTTTGCCCGTTCAAATGAGTTTCGAAAACTGATAACGTTAACCGATGTCACGATCCCATAAAGCGATCATTTTAACATAGAAATGAATAGAGAAAATCGGGACCCAGTGATTTCGATAACAATAAGCGATTGATAGCATGAACTGCGATCCCATTAAGCGGACTCCACTGTATATATCGCAAATTTCTACAAAAAAAAAATATCAGACATTTTAGTGCGAAATAAAAGCAGTTCTGAAAAGTCGAAGTCATGGGATTCTTATGTTTAACACTAGATTTACGGATGTTGAAACTATACCTATTTTTACTGAAGTGAGCCCATTGGACTCCTACAAGAAAATTCAAGTTTTTTGCAAAGAAAATAGTTCCAAATGAATT
>CM063508.1:189378956-189435495 GCA_032207245.1 Pardosa pseudoannulata
GGGGAAGGGGTGGATTTCGAACGTTTTATAGACGACAGTATTATTCGCTGTGATATGAAGCATACTTATATCCATTTATTTCAGAATCGGATCTACAGTTTAGGAGATGATAAACTTTAGTCGCTTTGAAATTTTGTAACCCTAACTCATCATGAATCCAGTATGGATGCCTCTATCCATTCCAGGCCCAACCGCTTCATAAATTCGAAGACAGGCGGACAGATAACTTATATAGGCTATTATTATATAGGGGATGACGCGGAATCTGAGTTCTTGAATTTAATTTTTTTAAACGGTGTTGTTATGAGGATATGAAACATGAAACACACAACACAATAAAATCTATGAGAATATAATTTTAGATTAAATAGGGAGATTTGATTACTTTTATAAAATTGATAATTGATATTTTTATTAATTTTATATATTTTATATGAATATTTAATGGCTTTATTTATTTTATATGTTTTTATATTGATATTTGATGTCTTTATTTTATATTTTAATATTTTATATAGATAGCTGATGACATTATTTTATATATTTTTATATTTTATATTGATAGCTAATCACATTATCTTAAATATTTTTATATTTTATATTAAGAGTTGATGACTTTATTTACTTCATATATTTTTATATATTATATTGATAGTTTATGAATTTATTTATTTTATATTTCATGTTGATAGTTGATGACTTTATTTTATATATTTTTTATTGATATTTCATATATTTTTATATTTTTATTGATATTTCATATATTTTTATATATTTTTTATTGATATTTCATATATTTTTATATTTTATATTGATATTTCATATATTATATTTTATATTCATATTCCATATATTTTTATATTTTATATTGATATTTCATATATTTTTATATTTTATATTGATATTTCATATATTTTTATATTTCATATTGATATTTCATATATTTTTATATTTTATATTGATATTTCATATTGATATTTCATATATTTTTATATTTTATATTGATAGTTGATGAATTTATTTATTTTATATATTTTATATTATGACTATTTATTTTATATTGATATTTCATGACTTTATTTCATATAATTTTATATTTTATATTGATAGTTATTGAATTTTTTACATATTTTATATTTTATATTGATGTGAGTGATTTTATATCTGATGGCTGTATTTTATATATTTTTATAATTTATATTGATAGTTGATTTTATTTTTAATATATCGATATTTGATGACTTTATTTATTTCATACATTTGATATATTTTTATATTTCTATTCATATATTAGATTTTTTTTATATTTTATACTGATATTTGACGATTTTTTTAATATATTTTATATTTATTTTGTTAATTTTATTTGTTTTATGTATTATTATATTTTATATTGATATATGAAAATTTTATTTATTTGGATTATTAGATGTGATATTTGATAATTGATATTTCATAAAATTGATGATTTATTAAAATTTGATTTGATTTAAATGGAGTCATGCAAAAATATATCTTTAGCTTACGTACCTTTTGCTTTTATTTTTATACTTGCAAGTGTGCCAGTACTTTGCTACGGTAAACTTAATATAGTGCTTTTAAACAAAGATTGTTTTTTTTCGTGTATAACTCTCTAAATTCGTTACAGTTCAGTTCGAGCCAGTGGCATATTTATATATTTCTATTATAAGCGTATAATAATAATATTCAAGTTTTTATACTTTATTTTATATTAAACCTGAGTTGTACATCAGTAAGATGTGAAAGCGTGTGCAATATTTTGCACACGCTTTACATATTTGAATATAAGACTATATATCCAAATAGGGCAAATATTTGACAATACGGCGATTTCACGCAGTAGGGTAAATTCTTAAATTATGACAATTTTGGCTTTATTTTCAAACGGATGGGCAGTTTATTGTTTGTCTATTGGCTGTTGTACACATAAAAATGAATGGTAAGGGCATTATAGTAGGTCGTGACGTTGTGACAAATTGCCTTATAGTTTCGAAGAACTTCTATTTACTAATCATTCCGGACTACGTTAATAGATGTTGCCATATTTCGTGGTAGAATAGGAAGCAGAGGTTTTGACAGCAACAGTGCTAATTTTGTTGGTATTAATAAATGTTGTCCAAAATTAAGGACATTTATGACAAACCACATGGTTTTGTATGAAACAGAAACACACATTCATATTGACAAACATATGAATATAAGAGATAACTATATAAAATGATAGGTTTTCATTTGCCCATGAGAGTCGCTGAAATGTGTACTTTTTGTTGTTAGAATATTGTTGATAACCATTTCATTGTAACGTAAAAATGAACCAAGAATTAAATTTAAAATGAGATCTTATATAAAAATGCTATAGTTTGCGTCACATAGAAATGAAAGTGAATCACTTTAAATCTAAATTTCCAGGTCAAATCGATTGGATACTATACGCAGACGATGTTTAAATAATATAAAATAAGAAATGAATAAATCAGATATTTAACGGAATGACGTCATAATGATAAAAATATATCATTTTAACCTACTTATTATGTGATAAATTGAAAATTTTAACCGAGGAAAACTGCGCTTAAAACAATTACATGAGATGACGTCACATTGCTAGAAATATTGCTTCTTTCACTTAGTTATGATGCGATAAATTAAAAAATTAATCGTTCGTGTTTAACCGGGGAAAATAATGCTTGGAATAATGACATGAAAAGCTCGATAAAGAGGGAAGGAATGGATTTCGAACGTTAAAAATTTTCAAAAACCTTCCCAGAGATATACCTAATAATTTCCCAAATTTTCACGGCGATTGGATGCGTGGTTGAGTCTATCGAGCACAGACAGACACAAATTCATTTATATATATAGAGAGAGAGATTTTATCTTTAGAAGAAGAAAGGGTTAAAAAATTAAATGTTATGATTTTTGAAGGTTTGTTTAAATGTGCTTTGTACCCTTTCTTATGAGCTGCCGTACCAACAAAAGCGGGATAAATTCAATTTGGGTCTCACGTTATTCAAATGTAGCACCCAACTTGAAAAAACTGTCTAGAGAAACAAAATGGAGTCGTGCAGAGAGAGACATGTGTCGTGTATTTCAAGAATGTATTTAGGCTTATTTAGCTTGAATGCGGAACAAAATCCATTAACAGAGCTCACTTTTTTTCCTTCTTATAACAACTCCCCGTGGAGTATTTTTACTGAAGTATTATTCACAAATAACAATGCCTTTCCCCTGGTCCCCCCTCTGAAAATAATTTCTGGCTACGGCCTTGTCTTGTTTTATCGCCTTATGCGATTGTGAATCTATGCAGGGCCTGATTATCGCACTGGCACTTAGGGCACGTGCCCTGAATTGAGCAAAGTGCTTGAAACACATATTGTGGGGGGGAAATTGCAAACTTACGCTACCATCGTTAAGTTTTAATAAATTATTGTACGAGGTATTATCATGAACTGTATTGTTTCCTATTTACTTTAATTTTACTGTTATTTACCTGATAATTAATTCCTTCAATAAACCTGGTGCTCTCTTTATCCTACGGGTTATTGCCTATTTATAAGACAGATTATTAGCAACATACCACTATAAACCGTTCAATCGTCTCATCCACTTAAATTATTTTTTAATTCTATTATTATTTATTTTCTGCACCACAGAGCTTGTCTTGTGGGTATGACAGGGTAGAGAATAAAAAAGTTCTAGGTCTTTAAAAGTTCTTCACTTTTAGCATGGCTAAACAGAGATAATAATGATAACATAAAATGAAAATTGGGTGCTTTTGATTTTGAATATTACTTTAATGCTAATTTCGTAAATCTGTCTGCTAATTCAATGTTATAATTTTTATAGGACTGTAATTATGATTACAGTCATATATAAAAATATGATTTAACTTGTCGCTATCAATTTGCATGGGGGTGGAGGGCACAAAAATTGGATTGTGCCCTGGGTACAAAAGTATCTTAGACTGGCCCTAAATCTATGTAATGTATTTTACCATGTCCCTTGGGTAGTTGTTTATTGACCTGATAATGAATTCCCTCGACAAACCTGGTGCTCTTTTTATCCTATGGGTTATTGCCTATTTATAAGACTGATTATGAGCAACGTACCACTATAAACCATTAAATCGTCTCATCCATTTAAATTATTTTTAATTCTATTATTAATATTTATTTTCTGCATCACTGTTTATTAAAACCCATCCTGAAAGTATGGCTATGCAAGAGTTGGAAGCTCTCATTTAAGTAAATGAGACCAAGTTTTCACCCAAGTTTCCTTCTTATATTGCAAGAATGTTTTCTCTTTTAATTTTCAAATTTTATAATATTTTTAGGTTTTTTTTTTGTAAAATATGCGTTTAATTGGTAGGTGTGTGTATGGGGGGGGATTTGCTCATTAAAATTGTATATCATAAAAGTGTACTTTGGGGTTTTTTTTTCTAAATTTTAATATTTCATAGTAAGTTTGTAGGTACATCTGTTGACTATATAAATAATTTGCACACATACCCTTCTCCTCCTAAATTATACCCATGGCTCTAAATAAATTTTAAGGAGAAAGAGGCAAACAATCGGAAGTTTACTAAGGAAAATATAGAATAAGATAATTCAACATTTTGAGTCAAAGTTTATAAATAATGCTTTAATAGAATTTTCGGAACAACCTAAAAAGAAATCAGGTATTCAAATTACGTATGGAAATCCAAAGTACTATAACTAATTTAGATGAATTAGAAGGAGTACTCTCAAGTCAGGATCTAACAGATAAATTATTGAGCTCTTAGTCAAATAATAATAAATGCGTGTGAAAATAATACTTTTTTGAGGAATTCAGTGATAAAAGAAGTTATAGATGTTGTTATAAAAAAGTAAACATTCTTTTACCGGAATTGAAAATGGATTTTAATTTATTAAAAGATTCAGGAATTTAATTTGAAAGTCACATTTACAAAAATGATAATTTGAACAAAGTCGATAAATTTATTTAACTATTTATAAAAACCGGTAGGTAAATGAATAACATTGATAAATACCAAAAAAAGGATATTCAAGGATATTGGAAAAATGGTACCCAACATTGCTAAACATCAAAAAAGGGTATTCGGGTATACTGGGGAAATATTAACCCACATTGATAAATATCAAAAAAGGTTATTTAGGAATATCTGGAAAAACTGGTCAACATTTCTAATTATCCAAAAAGGGGATTTGGAGATATCATTTAAAGGGAAGGATCCATTAGATGCTGTCGGATATTATAATTTTGATACTAGCAGATATTTTTGTCATACCGGATATATATATACACATATATGCATGTTTATATTATGCATCATATTTATTTAAAATATTGAAATGCATCATATAAAATAAAAGGTACCAAAAAAGAATCTAAAAACTTCATCACTCTTGTGGATATAATTAAAGACAGCAGACTTATATGTCCAAAAATACATTTTACATCTTATTGCAAATGGAATTAATTGGTATTTCTGAAATTTTAGAAGAACACATACCTTTTAAAATCATTTAATATACTGCAGTTCAATTTCTTTGTTAAATTATGAAGTAGGTCAAAATGTATTCATTAAATAACTAAAGTTTATGAAAATTGAAATTATTAATTATGAAAATTATTTCTAAATGCATAAAAAAAAGGCAAAGCGGTAAAGAAATAATATTTTCACCAAATATTTTCAGAAAAATAATTTTTAAAAAAAATTGCTAATTGAAGCAATATTTTAATATTCTATTGGATGCATGTGAAATTTCATTTTTGGTAGGTATGCAAACCTATCAGCACACACTCTGATGAAACCTCACAGCCGATACATGGCTGTCTCAGAGAAAACCGCCCTGTTGAT
This sequence comes from Pardosa pseudoannulata, assembly GCA_032207245.1. Lineage (NCBI taxonomy): Eukaryota > Metazoa > Arthropoda > Arachnida > Araneae > Lycosidae > Pardosa > Pardosa pseudoannulata. Next base: position 189,384,841 of record CM063508.1, read on the forward strand.
CGCCAATTACATATATATATATATTATATATATATATATATATATATATATTATATATATATATATATATATACACACACATATATATATATATATATAGCTGATATCCTGAACATATATATCAGTCAGAATATATATACATATATACATATATATATATATATATATATATATATATATATATATATATATATATATATATATATATATATATATATATATATATATATATATATAACACACACACATATACATATATATATATATACACACACATATAATATATATATATACATATATATATACATACAAATTTATACACATAGTGTTTATATATACATAGATGGATAGAAACTTTTAGTAACATAATTTACACTATTTGTGTGAAATTGAAAAAAATACATTTAGAGACAGATATTGTAAAAGTTATCAGATTTATTTAAAATATAGACATTACAAATTATTTATTTACATATTGTATACAATTTATAGCTACAAATTATATGATCTTAATTATCAATCTTATTGTTGTAACTCGAAACAAAACTTTTTTTCTTAATTTGAAAACAGTTGTTATTAAACACAACATTAAGTAATTCAAGGATATTTCATCGTTAAGTTTTTGGAAGACATGTAGTTAGTGCAATATAAATATTTGTACATGGTAGCAATGAAAGCATAATATTTTCAAATTGCATAAATTATATACATTTTATAGCCACAAAATATTGAAATCTGTATTATCAATATTATTGATGTGACTCAAAATAACTATTTTCCTTAGTTTGAAAACAGTTATTACAGACATACCAACATCCAGGTACTTGTATATGGAGCAACAGCATTGTTTGAAATTTTAACATGCTAATGACAGATGATATTTAAGTACATATCTTATTGGTTTCTAAGTTGTAACTTAAATTATTTACACAGTAGTAAACTGTAAAAGGTAATTTAAAATATATGCATGTAAAATGTATAAGTAGCTTTTTTCAGCTTTAACAACTTATTTTTCAGAACAATATTTTTTGTAGCAACATTGACCCTGATTAACATATTTACATTTCTCTACCATGAGGGATTCTAGAGTTTGTCTGCTCAAATTTCACCTCAATTCAGTTTGGTTTTTCCTCACAGTACTGCAAACTCATTAACATACAGTATTACTGTGTGGAAAGAGTAATATTTAGCACTCTATTTTGCAAAACTTTGTATTTATTTGCTGAATTGTTATCTTCCAGCTGTTCAAAAATTTTTTTATTTACCGGAGCAACCTGAGGAGTTTCCGGAGTTATGCATTTTTCTCATTTCACCAGAGCAACTCCGGAGAAACTGGAGTCGTTGGCATGTCTGTTATTATTAAACACAAAAGAAAGTAATACAAGGTTATTTCATCGTTAAGTTTTTGGAAGACATCTAGTTAGTGCAACAATAAAATAGAAACAGTAGCAGCAGCGCCAGTTAAAAGTTATAAATAGAATAAACATGAAATTAGTGTTATACTGTTGATATATGATTCTTGATATGATAGATATGATTCTTGATATACAGATATGAGTTTTAAGTAATATATAAATAAAATCTTTAAATTATATATATCAATATTTACAAATGTTTTAAATCAATACGAATTATATGCAATATACAGGAAAAGTAGCTGCAACCTCAGTTGAAAAATATAAACTGAATAAATATGAAATTATTGTTATACATTTGATATGATATATGATAGATATATGATTTTTGATATACACATATGAGTTTTATTTAATATATAGACAAAGAAAAAAAATATTTACAAATGCTTTAAATCATTGTAATTATATACAATAAATATGAAAAGTAGCAGCAGCCCCAGTTGAAAGTTATAAATAGAATAAATATGATTATTGTTATACTGTTGATATGATATGATAGATATGATATGATTCTTGATATATGCATTTTATTTAATATATAGACAAAGGAAAAAAATTATTAAATTATATATTATATTATTTACAAACGTTTTAAATCAATATTAATTATATACAATAAATATGAACAGCAGCAACAGCCCCAGTTGAAAAATATAAACTGAATAAATATAAAATAGTTATACTGTTGATATGATATATGATGTGATAGATATATGATTCTCGATATATAGATATGAGTTTCATATATAGACATGAAATTTATTATTAAATTATATATTATTTACAGATGTTTTAAATCAATATTAATTATATACAATAAATATGAAGAGTAGCAACAGCACCAGTTGATAATTATAAATAGAATAAATATGAAATTATTGTTATACAGTTGATATGATATACGATAGATATATGATCCTTGATATGCCGATATGAGTTTTTTTTTAATGTATAGACAAAGAAAGGAAATTATTATTTACAAATGTTTTAAATCAATATTAATTATATACAATAAATATGAACAGAAGCAGCAGCCCCAATTAAAGGTTAAAAATAGAATAAATATGAAATTATAGTTATACTGTTGATATATATCAAATATGATATGATATGATAGATATGATTCTTGATATATAGATATGATTTTTATTTTATAGACAAAAAAATTTTAAATATATTATTATTTACAAATGTTTTAAATCAATATTAATTATATACAATAAATATGAACAGTAGCAGGAGCCCCAGTTGAAAAATATAAACTGTATAAATATAAAATTGTTATACTGTTGATATGATATATGATATATGTGATAGATATATGATTCTTGATATATAGATATGAGTTTCATATAATATATAGACAAATGAAATTTATTATTAAATTATATATTATTTACAGATGTTTTAAATCAATGTTAATTATATACAATAAATATGAACAGTAGCAGCAGCCCCAGTTGATAATTATAAATAGAATAAATATGAAATTATTGTTATACAGTTGATATGATATACGATAGATATATGATCCTTGATATGCAGATATGAGTTTTATTTAATATATAGACAAAGAAAGGAAATTATTATTTACAAATGTTTTAAATCAATATAATTATATACAATAAATATAAACAGAAGCAGCAGCCCCAGTTGAAAAATATAAATAGAATAAATATGAAATTATTGTTATACTGTTGATATATATGATATATATGATATGATTCTTGATATACAGATATGAGTTTTATTTAATATATAGACAAAGAAAAAAATTATTAAAGTATATATATTATTATTTACAAATAGTTTAAATCAATATTAATTATATACAATAAATTAGCAGCAGCCCCAATTAAAAGTTATAAATAGAATAAATATGAAATTATAGTTATACTGTTGATAGGATAGGATATGATTCTTGATATATATATGTATGTTTTATTTAATATATAGACAAAGAAAAAAAATTTTCTAATTATATATTACGTTATTTACAAATGTTTTAAATCAATATTAATTATATACAATAAATATGAACAGTTGCAGGAGCCCCAATTGAAAAATATTAAACTGAATATACATGAAATTTTTTATACATAGATATGAGTTTTATTTAATATATAGACAAATTTTAAAAAATGAAAATATGAAAAAATTATTAAATTATATATATTATTTACAATTGTTTTAAATCAATATTAATTATATACAATAAATTAGCAGCAACCCCAATTAAAAGTTATAAATAGAATAAATATAAAATTATAGTTATACTGTTGATATATGATATGATAGATATATGATTCTTGATATTTAGATATGATTTTTATTTTATAGACAAAAAAAATTAAATATATTATTTACAAATGTTTTAGATCAATATTAATTATGTACAATAAATATGAACAGTAGCAACAGTTCCAGTTGAAAAATATAAATAGAATAAATATGAAATTATTGTTATACTGTTGATATGATAGGATGTGATTCTTGATATATAAATGTTTAATTTAATATATAGACAAAGAAAAAATTTTTTTTAATTATATATTACATTATTTACAAATGTTGTTAAGTCAATATTAATTATATACAATAAAGTATGAACAGTATCAGCATCTCCAGTTGAAAAATATAAACTGAATAAATATGAAATTTTTTTTATACATAGATATGAGTTTTATTTAATATATAGACAAATTTAAAAAAAAAATGAAAATAAATATGAAAATATTATTAAATTATATATTACAATATTTACAAATATTTTAAATCAATATTAATTATACACAATATGAACAGTAGCAGAAAAATATGAAAAAAATTAAATAAAATAAATGTGAAAATAAATTATTATATATTACAATATTTACAAATATTTTAAATCAATATTAATTATACACAATATGAACAGTAGCAGAAAAATATGAAAATAAATGTGAAAAAATTATTAAATTATATATATTTATAAATGTTTTAAATCAATATTAATTATATACAATATGAACAGTAGCAGCAACCCCAGTTAAAATATATAAACAGAATAAATATGAAATTTTTATTATACATAGATATGAGTTTTATTTAATATATAGATAAATGAAAATATATGAAAATAAATATGAAAAAAATGATTAAATTATATATTATATTGTTTTATACAAATTATTTAAATCAGTATTAAAATATATACAATAAAAAGTTACACATGAAATCCAAAACAACAGGAATCAATGCCAAACCAACAAAATATCCACCAATGGCAACAGTAGTGCAGCAGCTCCAGTAAAAGTTAAAAATTTAATTTTAAGAAGATCGATTTGAAATTTAATAATTACTCATTAAAAATTACTATTTATTTATAAATTTAACACTTAAACATATTTATCTGTAATTTTAATACCTAATTTAATTTTAATGAAATTTAAAAAAAAAAAAAATCAAGATATTATTAAAGTTAAATTAAAAATTCAGTTAAGTTTTAAGTTCAGACATTATAAAAGTTAAGATATTATCAAGTTAATTAATAAGGTTAACGAAAGTAAATTTAGAATTTTTAATGACCCTAATTTGTAATAAACTTATAAAAAAAGAATTTAATCAAATAAAACAAAATCACAGGATGGAAATAAAATTTAAAACTTTATAATACACAAATGGAAATTAAATTTAAATGAAACCGTTACATACATAATTTTAAAATTTAAAACTTTATAATATACAAATGTAAATTAAATTTAAATGAAATTGCTACTTTTATAATTTTAAAATTTAAATCGGTGTAATATACAAACAGAAATTAAATTTAGATAAAACTGTTACATATGTAATTTTCATAGGAGCACTCTTGTATGTTATTAGTCAAACTACTGGACCAGACACAGATTTCAGTGTTAATTTATTTAAAAGTTCTAAAATTTAGTTCTATTATACAATATATTCTAGTTCGATTATATACAATTCAATTATATTGTTCTAAAAGTTCTTTTGATTTATCAAAGATTATAAACTAACATATATCCAAATTTATACAGTAATATATAGTCACAAACTAAACACCAACCTTTTGTTCATCAAAATTAAAAAAGTGTACATTGAGAAAACCAGTTTCTTACTAGTTATTTCGATTGTATATTTTACACGATCAAAACTTTTGTGAAGAATCATGAAATTAAACACTTAAGTTCATATAGTGCACTATTTTACTACATGTGATTCATATTAAGCACATCTTTAATAAGACAAATTAATGTTATATTCATAATTTTTCTAATATAAAATTTATGTACATACAGGGCCGTAGCCAGAAATTATGTTCGGAGGGGGGACTGTATTTTTTGTGAAGGATACTTCAATAAAACTACAAGTTTTCTTATGTATGTATACTCCTAATGAGTATCCTAATACAATATGATCCTAATACAATATTAAAATAATTAAAAAATGATATAATGAACAAATTCATTTCCTTGGATTAGTAACGTAATAACTACACAATGAATTAAATAGCAAAATTAATACTGAAAATATATAAACTATACATGGTATTAAATTCTAATTTCTAAAACAGAAGTATAACTACAGAAAAATAATTTTTAAAGAAAATGAAAATGTTCAAATTTTTACCTGTATATCATAACATATGCTCTTTTTGAAATTTCACCAAAACATCTTCCCAATATCTTCTGATTGCACATCAATATTGTGATGAGTTATCAAAAGTGCTAGTCACTCTGTTCTTATATGTCAAATCTAATTTGCATCTACTCCTTAACTCAACATTCCTGTTCTAAGTCCCCTGTTGTCTATGCCCAGCTAGGCAGATGCCTCACCCACACAAATGGTCCATTTTTTTTCCCATGAAACAGTCTTTTAGAATTTCAGAGGGGGACCAATCCCCTAAATCCCTCCCCTTGCTTTGAGTACATATCAAAAGGCTCTTATCAGGAATAAGTTTTTGTCCTGTAGTGTGTTTAAAAGTGTTTAGCACATATGTTTAATCAGAAATTAATTTCAGCTTAATTTTGAAAGTGAAAACTGACTCATCTTCTAGAGGGCTATTCTCTGAATGATGGATATGCACCATTTTTCTTTGGGTTCAACTTTCAGTCCAGTCCTTGAAATAATTTAAACATGCAATGCCAAACAGTCACAATTGAAGTGGCCAAAGCTCTATAAAATCTACAGACATGAGGACTACTATAGCTTGTTTTGCTGCTCACAAGGGCGAATGAGACTGCAATATACTGCTTAAAACCAATTTCGAACAGCTACAAATGTCTATGCCAGCAGCAAAATTTGAGCCTGGGAACTCCAGTACCGAAGAGCAGCAATCTACCATATAGCTCTCATTCGGCTACAAACATTGCGAGAATCCAGATTGCTAGTTTAAATTAGATTGTTGATTACTTATTGCAAATTTATGAAAAAATTCCCAGAATTTGAGATTTAGAGGAAGATGACGCTTTTAAATTATGAAGACAAAATGCATATATATATATATATATATATATATATATATATACATATATATATATATATATATATACATATATATACATATATACACAAGTTGTAGGGAAATAATGTAAATAGATATTCCTGGGGAAATGAACAATTCTTTTCTAAGAGAGATTTCAACTTTCAGTTCAGTCCTTGAAACAATTTAAATACTTGAAGCTAAGCAGTCACAATTGAAGTGGCCAAAGCTCTATAAAATCTACAAACATGAATTATCATCTACTAACCATGAATTTTTGGGGTTTAGTTTTATTTGGAGTACTATTATCTCCTGTTTTGCTCACAAGGGCTAATGAGACTACAACATACTGCTTAAAACCAATTTCGAATAGCTACAAATATCCATGCCAGCAGCGAAATTTGAGCCTGGGAACTCCAGTACTGAAGAGCAGCAATCTATCATTCAACCATCATTCGGCTACAAACATTGGGAGAATTCAGATTGCTAGTTTAAATTAGATTGTTGATTACTTATTGGAAATTTATGAAGAGATTCCAAGAATTTGAGATTCAGAGGAAAATTACTCTTTTAAATTATAAAGACAAATGCAGATATATGTGTGTGTGTGTGTACATATATATATATATATATATATATATATATATATATATATATGTGTGTGTGTGTGTGTGTGTGTGTGTATGTATACACACACACACACATGTTGTAGAGAGTAAGTGATTTGATCAAATCCCTCAACTGTTTTAGGGAAAAGATGAAATAATTAAAAGTGTATTTTTAGTAAACCATGCATTATTAAAAGTAAAGTAGCTAATAGAGCATTAGTCATTGAAACACAAATTATTTATTCAAAACTGAAAATAATAAAATAAATAGGTATTTAAGATGATATTTTTAAAATGGAAAAGAACATTTTTAGTGATTGTAATTAATCAACAATTTTCTTTTTTTTTTATGTTAACACATGCTGTTGATTTGTGACACCTTGAGTTAGAAAGTACATTACTTTTTTACAGGAACATATAAATTTTTTTACATTGTATTTTTTATGGTTGGTTCACAGGAACAATTTTTAAATCCTTAACCTCTAAAAATGCAGAAAATTTTTCGTCAATCTCATAAAGACCTAAGCTAGTCTATTGAATTGTTTCTCTAAACGATGCAGTAGCTATTAGAAGAGCAGTTCTAGGTAGCTAATTTAAAATTTCAACTGAGGTACCAATTTGATATAAATTTTGAATAATATGTCAAGATTCTCAGGATGCAAGATGTAAGGGGAAAAGAACACTTTCGACTAACGAAAGGTAACGACAATCTTGCACAAACCTGTAGCACACATACGTACAACATTCTTTTTTAAGTTTCGTATCTTACAAAGTCTATCTTACTGTAAATAAATATTTGTTAGCTACTCTTGCAGTAAGATTTATAGTTAGAATATGGAACATGATTCTCATTACATTTATTAATGTATCCCAGAAATGCTTTACCTTTTATTTTTGCAATATTATGGTACTGTTTTTTATTACTACCTTTAATCCAATCCTTACACTACTGCCTGTGTCATATCATAAATTTTCAATAATAAAACATTAAAAAGGTGATAAGGATATAGCAACCATGAATTACACATGAATATATTTTTTAATTCATTGACTATCGAGAGACAATGTATTTCAGCTTCAACTAAAAAAAATTAACAGAGGGAAAAAATACAACATAAAAAACAAGAAATTTAATTTTACTAACAATAGAGATGAAACCAAAAAAAAGAATAAAAAACTAATAGAATCTTGGATAATCTTCCCCCATTAGATGGTTAAATATAACTATAAGAGAAATTCAGAACTGTTATACTGCAAAGGAAAGGGAAATAAATAGCCAAGATTGTATAAGGATAATAATTGGAAATATATATAAATAAAATTTAAATTATCCCTAAATCAAGTATTTACTACAAAAATTTGTGAACTGATAATTCATTGAGAAACTGATTCATGGGATGAAAATAAGAATAATTCTAATTATTTTCCAAAATCAAAGTTCTCCATAAAACAGTTTAACACATTTACCTTCCTACATCAATTTAATTATAAATTTGAAAAATGAGGAAAAACACTTTTTAAATCTTTGTGAAAAACTTATGGTAGAGTAGGAAAAAATGACCAAGTGGATTCACAGACAAGTCCAAATTTTTATACCACAAAGCAGTAAGCTTGAGTGCCTCATTCACAATGAAAGTAATAGTTTGACCAAACTAACTCCGAACAATTATGACAACATTATTGGCACAAATTTAGCAGAATTTGACACCATAACTTGCAAGAGGGACAAATGGAATCCACTACAATATACTCCAAAGGAAAGGTGAGAGAACACCACCCGACAGCCAAGAGTTGCCACAACAACCGTGCTAATAACCTCAAGGACCCTCCCCACAATGGTCCACTGCAAGCCATTACCAATGTCTGGAGGAGGTATGGTTTACTAAGGCTGACAATGACAGATTATAAAATGGACTTGGAAGAGAATTGCTTTGGAAGTGATTTTTCTCCAAAGATCAGACACCCATCATGCACTACTAAAGAGGGTAGTAGACTCTATGGATGTAATCAAGTGCTCTGCTCATTGAGTGGCCAAGTGTGTGGATGCAATCTGTGAAACATTGGACAAGGTCGCCATCAAGACCAATACTGTAGTGGTGAACAATTGGCCATAGTGTGGAAACCACATCCCAACATTAGCACAAGCCTACTTGATGGTCAACAGTTTCTTAATCTAGTTGGAGAGAATTAGGTTCGTACCTTTTAGAATAAGGGATGAACAACAGTAACAAAGAAAACCATATCTTTGGATATCGCCCACATCCCAAACAACCATACAAGAGCAATTTTCTAAAGTCAATGTAAAGCTCATAGAGGTGAAGAACAAGTTCTGCAAGCTTCATATGTATGCTGACTAGGTGACAAGAGATCAGTAGCTAGAACAAGTCCCTAAACTACCTGTCAACAAGTTCTTACGAGGTTCTCAGAAGAAAAGACTGAAAAACTTATGGCTAAGTCAATATCACTGGGATTAATGACAGCCTGAAATCATCAAGCAATAACTTACTTTCACAGGAAACCTGTGACAAATTTGACCTAATGCCCAAATGACAGAGAGAAAAAGACAGGCTAAGTAATGAAATCTTTAAGCAGATTTACATTCACATGAAAATGTATTAACTCTGGCAAAATTGGGAAAATTCCAAATTGACTTTCAGTAAAGGACAGCTTACAATGTAAAATCTTCAATCAATGTCTTTAGATTCACATAAAAATGAGAACTACTCTGACAAAATTGGGCAAATGCCATAATGACTGGGAGTAAGGAATAGCCTACTTTATGAAATTTTCAAGTAATGACTTGATGTTCGCAGTAAAAAGTAATAACTGTGGCAAAATTGGGAAAATGCCAACAGTGCAAAATGACTGTAAGAAAAGCACAGCTTAATTAGTGAAAACTTTCAGCAATGATTTTAGATTTACATGAAAATGTAATAACTCTGACAAAATTCGGCAAAGGCAAATTTGATTTTCAGTAAGGGACAGCATACTTTAGGAAATCTTTCAGCAATGGACTTATCTTCATAGGAAAATGTAATTTATGTGGCAGAATTGAGAAAATGCAAATATGGCTGCAAATAAGACAGCCTACTGTGTAAAATCTTTTGTGATGACTTGAGATTCATAAGAAAATGCAGTAACTGTGACAAAATCGACAAACGTCAAATTGACTCCGAGTAAATGGCAGTCTACTCTGTAAAATTTCAAAGTAATGTCTACAGATTCACAGAAATCTTAAATAAATTGTAGCAAAACTGGGGAAACAACAAAATTTGCAGATTACAAAAACAGGTGAAATCTAATTTCACTAATAGTCTGCAAAGTCTATGCAACTAAGGAAGTCTAATTTATTGAAAGATTTCAGCAATGATTTTAGATTCACACAAAAATATAATAACTAGTAAAATTGGGCAAATGCCAATTTGACTTTCAGTAAAGGACATCCTACTTTGTGAACTCTTCAATTAATGTCTTTTGATCTCCTACAGAAAAATGAAGTTACTGTGGATAAATTGGGCAAATATCAAATATTTCAGAGAAAATGACAGCGTACTTTTTGAAATCTCAAAGCAATAACATTATATTCACAGGATAATGCAATAATTGTGGCAGAATTGGGTAAATGCCAAATTGCTCAGATAAAATTATGGCTTCCTTTGCGAAATCTGAAAGCAATGACTTTATGTTCTCAAAATATAGAACTGTGGAAGAATTGAGAATCACAGCCTAATAAAGTAAATCTTCTAGCAATGACTTTAGATTCACAAAAAAACTGTGGCAAAATTGAGCAAATGCCAAATAGACTTGAGAGAATGGCAGCCTAATTAGTGAAATCCTCCAGCAATGAATTTGGAATCACAGGAACATGAATAACTGTAGCGAAATTGGGCAAATGCCAAAATGAACATGATTAAAGAGTAGACTACTTTGTAGGAAACACAAAAATGACTAGGAGTAAAGAATAGCTTACTTTGTGAAAGCAATAACTAGATTAAACAGGAAATGAAGTAACTGACAGAATCGGCACATGCTGAAATGATAATGAGTAAATGACAGTCTATTTTGTGAAATCTACATACAATGTCATATTCACAGGAAAAATGTTATAAGTCAAAATTGGACTAAGGACAATTTAGTTTTTAGTAAGGGACAGCCTCCTTTTTTGAAATCTTTTAAGAAATGATTTTATCATAACAAAATTGTAATAACTGTGACAGAATTGGGGTAGTGTCAAAATGGCTACAAATAAAAGACAGCTAATTTTGTGAAATCTTTAAGTAATGACTTCAGATTCATAGGAAAATGCAGTAACTGTGACAAAATCAACAGATGTCAGAATGACTGACTAAATGATAGTCTACTTTGTAAAATTTCGAAGAAATGCCTACAGATTCATGAGCAGTTTAAATAAATTGTAGCAAAATTGGGGAAATAATAAAATTTTGCAGATTACAAAAAATGCTGAAAGCTAATTTCTCTAATAGGCTGCAAAGTCTATGCAATTAAATAGAGCCTAATTTATGAAAGCTTTCAGCAATGATTTAAGATTGACATGAAAATGTAATAACTGTCAAAACTGGGCATATGCCAATTTGACTTTCAGTAAAGGGCAGCTTACTTTGTGAAATATTCAATGTCTTTTAGATTCACAGGAAAATAGAGCTACTCTAACAAAATTGGGCAAATGCCCTAATGACTAGGAGTAAGGAAGTCTACATTATGAAATTTTCAAGCAATGACTTCATGTTCACAGTAAAAAGTAATTACTATGGCAAAATTTAGAAAATGCCAAAATGCCAAACAGTGAAAAAAGGACAGTGTAACATGTGAAATCTTTAAGCAATGATTTTAGATTCACAAGAAATGCAGTAACTGTCACAAAATCAGCACATGGCAAAAATATTCTAGTAATTGAGTCTATTTTAGAAAATCTTCAAACAATGTCTTTAGATTCACAGAAAAATGTTAAAACTGGCAAAATTGGACAAATTCCAAAATGATTATCAGATTAGAGCAGCTTAATTTGTAAAAACTTTCAGCAATGATTTTTGAGTTAGATAAAAATTTAATTAATTAAACAAAATTGAACACAGGCAAATTTGATTTCAGCAAGGAACAGCCTACTGTAGGAAATCTTTATGCAATGACTTTATCTTTGCAGAAAAATGTCATAACTGGCAAAATTGAGGAAATGCCAAAATGGCTGAAAATAATGGACAGTCTACTTTAGGAAATCTTTAAGTGGTGACTTTAGATTCACAGGAAAATGCATTAACTGTGACAAATTCGACAAATGTCAGAATGACGAAATAAATAACAATAATAAAATTTGGAAGCAATGACTAAAGATTCACTGTCAGTTTAAATAAATTGTAGCAAAATTGGGGAAATAACAAAATTTTGCAGATTACAAAAAATGATGAACTCTAATTTCACTAATAGGCTGCAAAGTCTATACAAATAAGGAGAGCGTAATTATGAAAACTTTCAGCAATGGTTTTAGATTGATATGAAAATGTAATAACTGGCAAAATTGGGCAAATGTCAATTTTACTTTCAGTAGAGGAGAGCTTACTTTGTGAAATCTTCAACCAATGTCTTTAGATTCACAGGAAAATGTACTTACTGTGGCAAAATTGGGCAAACGCCATAATAACTAGGAGTTAAGACCGGCTGTGTGAAATCTTTAAGCAATGATTTTCATTCACAGGAAAATGTAATAATTGTGGCTAAATTGGGCTAATACCAGTTTGCTCAGAGAAAATGACAGCCTACTTTGTGAAATCTCAAAGAACTGACTTTATGTTCAGAGGAAAATGTAATAACTGTGGTAATTTCCGTAAATGCCAAATTACTCAGAGATAATTACAGCCTACTTTGTGAAATCTCAAAGAACTATATTCACAGGAAAATGTAACAACTGTGATAGATATCCATAAATGCTAAATCTCAAAGCAATGACTTTATTTTCAGAGGAAAATGTAATAATTATGATAGAATTTGGTAAATGGCAGAATGATTATGAGTAAACAACAGTCCATTTTGTGAAATCTTCAAACAATGTCTTTAGATTCACAGGAAAATGTAATTACTGTAACAAAATTGGGCAAATACCAAAATGACTATCAGCAAAGCACAACCCAATTTGGGAAAACTTTCAGCAATAATTTTAGATTTACATGAAAATAAAGCAACTCTGGCAAAATTGGGCATCGACCAAAATGACTGTCAGAAAAGCACAGCCCAATTTGGGAAAAGTTTCATAAATGATTTTAGATTTACATGGAAATGAAGCAACTCTGGAAAAATTGGGCAAAGACCAAAAGGACTGTCAGAGAAGGACAAACCAATTTGGGAAAACTTTCAGAAATGATTTTAGATTTACCTGAAAATGAAACAACTCTGGCAAAATTGGGCAAAGACCAAAATGACTGTCAGAAAAGGACAGCCCAATTTGAGAAAAATTTTAACAATGGTTTTAGATTTACATGAAAATGAAACAACTCTGGAAAAATTGGGCAAAGACCAAAATGACAGTCAGAAAAGGACAGCCCAATTTGGGAAAACTTTCAGCAATGATTTTAGATTTACATGAAAATGGAACTCTGGCACAATTGGGCAAAGGTCAATTTGATTTTTTGTTATGGACAGACTACTCTATGAAAATCTTAAGTGATGACTTTATCTATACAAGAAATTGAAATAACTGTGACAGAATTGAAGAAATGCCAAAAGGGCTGCCAATGAACGACAGCCTATTTTGTGAAATCTTGCAGAGTTTAAAAAAAAAAAAAAAAAAAAAAAAAAAAAAAAAAAAAAAAAAAGGATGAAATATAATTTTACTAATAGCTGCACTTTTACTTTACTTAAACTGCAAAGCTTATGACTCTAAGACTGTCTAATTTACGAAAATTTTCAGCCATAATTTTAGATACACATGAAAATGTAATAACTATCGCAAAGTTGGGCAAATGCCTATTTTATTTTCAGTAAAGGACAGCTTACTTTTGTCCAGATTCCTAGTAAGATTATTGATTAATTATGAGGAATTTATGAATAATCAGATTCCCATGCTTTGAAATTCAGGAGAAAAAGCTTGTGAAAATTATGAAGACAAATGCAAATACCTTATGTGTATTAAATAATACCCTATGTCTGGATATATATATATATACACACATATATAGATGTATATATATATGCACACATAGGGAAATGATGTATAATAAGATGTTCTTAGATGAACCATTCATGTAAGATGTTAAAACAACAACTCTGAGCTATCTCCCTAAAGAGAATAAGTGATTTGATCAAATCCCTCAACTTTTTTACGGAAAAGATGAAATAATAATTATTAGATATTAACACATTCGCTGCCACTAAAAATGATATTACCATCCTCAGAAGCCGCATTACAAAACAGAGTTTTTAATCACGCACATAAAAAAATGCAAACAAAAATTTTGAAAACCAACCACAAAAAATTAAAAAATAATGCTTCACTAATGTGCCGAAACAACCTCGCCATTCAATTTCCAAAGCCACACTAAACACAGAGCATATAACTTATAAAAATCCGTCGCCACGTTAGTGCGTCGTCGGCATACCAGGAGTTGCCGTTCTGACGTGCCAGTGCGTTGGTGGCAGCGAACGTGTTAAAAGTATTTAGTAAACCATGGATTATTAAAAGTAGAGTAGCTGATATAACATTAGTCATTGAAACAAATTATTTAATCAAAACTGAAAATAATAAAAGAAATAGGTATTTAAACTGATATTTTTAAAATGAAAAAAGGTCATTTTTAGTAAAAGTTACGCATTTTTAGTGATTGTAATTAATTAACAATTTTCTGATTTTTATATTAAAACATGCTGTTGATTTGTGGCAGCTTGAGTTAGTACTTTACTTTTTTACAGGTATATATATTTTTTACATTGTATGTTGTATGGTTCACAGGAACCATACAAAATACAATGCCTTAGTGAACATTAGTCTTAGTGATCAAAACAGTAAACCCTAGTGCTCCTAACTAAACCAAACCTAAAGTTTGCAGATATTTTATAGAGCTTTGGAGATTGGAGTGAAACAATCTACTATTTTGCAATACGAGGTCTTATGAAACCGAGACCTACTTTTTATTGATGATTTTGAACAGCTATGAACATCCATGCTTCAGTGAAATTCGAACTTCGAAACCAAAGGTCAACACATTAACCATTAGGCCAGGGGTGGATAAACTTTTGGGATCCGTGGTCTACTCCACATTTAAAAAATCAAAGGCGGTCTACCAATGGCAGAGTTAAATTAATGTAACGTACATGTTTATATATTTGTTTTCAATAACAAGAAAAAATGGTAAATTATCTAATTTTTCTAAAAAAAAACTTAATATTAATATCTACAAAATAAAAATTTACTGACAAAAATAATCAAAGTATTCATATATCAAAAATTGACCATCCTATTCACTTTGTTTAGTTGAAATTTGGCACTGTATATCTGCGACAAGTTTATCATTGTGGCTGGCACGAGCTTATTGCAATGCGTAAACACGAAATTAAATGTTCATCTGTTAATGAACCATTACAATCTAGGGTTGCCACTACAAAGCTCCAAAAAGCATCAAAAGCTTAAAGTTGTCAGAAGTCTCCAACGACATCAGACATCGCTCGAAAAGTCGCCAAGTTTGGAGACAAAAACCGCGGTCTGTATAGTATATTGGATCAGTACCATATAATGATTATATGGTACTGATTCGATTATATTATAATCTAAGCATCCCACTTTATCAAGTTGTTTCTATTTAATTCTCCACTGTAAAACGATAAATTCATTGTAGTATTTTGCACAGTTTGTTTTAGGTTTTAAAGCGCAAACTGTAGTAAATTTTTATTTTTAATAATTCATTCATTCTGTGTCATAAGTCATAAATTAAACTGTTAATATCAGGTC
Source organism: Pardosa pseudoannulata (assembly GCA_032207245.1). Classification (NCBI taxonomy): domain Eukaryota; kingdom Metazoa; phylum Arthropoda; class Arachnida; order Araneae; family Lycosidae; genus Pardosa; species Pardosa pseudoannulata. The sequence continues at coordinate 189,401,302 of CM063508.1, forward strand.
ATTATCAGGATAAAATGTCTTCACGGTCAACCAGTCAACCACGGTTGACATCTTGGCTACCCCTGCATTAGGCTATAGTTCAGCTAGTAGAGCTTTGGCTGCTGCAAATGTTACTGCTTGGCAGGTTGAGAATGAAATGATATTGTTTTTAAGTGAAATAAAATGGTTTTGCTAGCCCACAAGGGCAGCTGTCAGCCAGACTGAAATTGTTTGTTGAAATAGAATGTGTTTTTATTTGGAGCCTGCAAGTGTGGATGATTCTAGAGAATTTCTTATTTTTTACATGGCACCACATGCTTAACTGGACTGAAAGATGAGCACAATGGAGAATAGTACATATAAATCATTCAGAGAATATTCCATGGGTAATTAATTCTAAGTAAAAAAAAATTTCTGAACACAAAAAATTTTCCGAAAAAGTAAGTGCTACTAATTTAAAATAAAAATTATACTTAATTTTTATTAACATTATTATTAATTATTAATAACTATGATTTAATTAACCTTGGAACTAGAGCTAGATATCTGAATTTTAATACTGTGATATATCATTCACAAATTATTGATATATCAATGTTTCTAATAAATATCACCTTATTATAGAGTGGCAAATACAAATGTTCTTTATAAAATAATACAAACATACATACATCAAAATGTGTGAATTAAATTTTCTTATAGGTGATGTTCTCCTAATAAATTTAGTGAGAGAACATTGTTATTTTATGCATTTCTACTATTAAACATGTAACATTAATAAAACAGAAAATTGAAAAAAAAAAAAGTGTATTCTAATAAACTGAACAAATTATAATCAAGACAGACACTAACACACACACACACAAAATATCACTTTTTAAGTGATAAGAGTGAATAATAAATAATTCTTGATAAAAGTTTTGATTGCGTAAAGTACAAAACTATTTTTGCCTAAAAAGGTTGACTTTTTTTAAGTTCCAATAAAGCAAACAAATTATAAAATCAGAAATTTAGTTAAATAAAAGTATTTTGGAACTTGCATATTTGAAAATAAATCTCATAATTTTAAAGTTTACAGATCCAACACTGAAAGGTATGTCTGGTGCAGTACGATGACTAATATACAAGAATGCTTCTATCAAATTTAGATATGTAGCATAAGAAAAAAAAAAAATTAAGATTTAAACATTAATACAAAAGTTTGAGTCTAAAAAATAAGTCATTTGAAAATACATACAAAAACAAATTAGGGCCATTAAAAATGATACAGACCAAAATGTAAATTATGTGATAAAATATTAAATTACATAGAATAAAATAAAAAAATATTGTAAAAAGTTAAATTAAAAAAGTTAAATTTAAGCTATAAAATTTTAAATTACATAGAATAAAAATATTATTTAAAAAAGTTTAATTAAAAAAATTAAAGCTATAAAAAATTAATTTAAACATTTTTAAAAAGAGCTTACCGCCAGACGCCAGAAGGAGACTACGACATCTAAAAAAAAGAAAGATACTTTTAACACAGAGTGACAAGGTGCCCACATATCTAAGTATACATACATATATACATAACACATAAACATACGTAAATAACTAATGTAAATAAGTAACACTTTATAAAATATTCAACATATAATCTGTATTCATAATAAACTGCTGCATATGATCCAACGTATCCAGAAGCTGCCCTATACTGTGATGGTACATTAATGAAAAGCTGAAAGACCAAGAAACATCCAAGAATGGTAGGCCTAAGCTACATGTTTAATTTTAAGTAAAACACAAAATTGAGCATCACACAAAATTTTCTGAAAATCTATTAATTTAAGATAAAAATTATATTATGCATGGATAATTCTAAGTCTAAAAAAAATTCTGAACATCCTACAAAATTTTCTGAAAAAGTATATGCTACTAGTTTAAAATGAAAACTATATTAAGGTTAATTTCTGGATATCAAAACTAGAGCTAAATGATATCTGAATTTTAATACTGTGATTTATTGTTTACCAAATATCAATATATTAACCCTTTGCCTTAAAACAACGTATGGGAGACGGGATCGTACTTCTGTGCCTAAAATGAGAACCTCGTACCACACACAGGGTATCTGCCAAAATAAAATTTTTCAAATCTATGACTTTTCATGACTTTCCCTGATTTAGCAGATCATTTTCCATGACTTTAAAAAGCTTTCGTTAAAGTATATATGAATAAAACTTCTGATGTACATATAAATAAAATATATGCTTTTAGAGAAATGACAGGAATTTTATCATAAAAAAACTATAAACTTACTTTATAAGTGTTAATAAACTCACATACATAAAAATAAATTGTTGTATCTACATACCTAAGTTTAATCCTATAGCCATTTTTCAATCAAAATGTTTCCAATTTGAATTCAGGGTACTTTGGTATTATTCAGGTGACCATGAATAATAGCCATATGTAACCCTATAATGTTTATATACAATATCCCTAGAGATAAAGTTATATTTTGTGCAAAAATCTTAACTATTTTTTATTAAAAAATTATTATATTAATAAAATTTTAATCTACAATTTAAGAAAAAAGCAGAACAATATACATTTACCCACCCATTAAGCTTTTTCACTTTGAGTTTCCTTGGTGAACAAATTTTACTTGGCAATAGGGTCAATGGGATAATACATAAATACCAAACTCAGTAACTTCAGCCAAATGACAAATAAAAATAGAATCTCTTAATATGAATACATAAATTTAAATTTTAACATATTGCTTTAAAAAGAAAATTCACATAACATATTATTGCTGTATTTCAGTAGAAAAAAGATTTGTAATTGTGGTAGAAAAGAAAAAAGGGTGCGAAAAGATATAACTTCTTGATTATCTTCAAAATTCATTTATATATTTTTATTTGAAGCAGAAGATGGTTTTAAAAACTTTAAATTTTCAGAAACAAATTTTTCAGGAAATTCTTTTCAAATTTTTTTTGGGAAAAAAATCTTTTTTTTTATCTTCGGAACAGACTCGCAAAAATTTTCTGATCAGAATCGCCCCTGATATTAAGGTTAATTTTTAGATGTAGGAACTTGAGCAGGATGATATCAGAATTTTAATATTGTGATATTAAGTTTACTGATCATCGATATATCAGTATATTGTGATATACATTACCTTATTATAGTTGTAAAAATGAGTAAAAATTACAAACATACAATGTGTTATTGATTTTCTAGAAAACAAAAATTCAGTTTCTTAATCTTGATACATAACTTTAAATTTTAACATATTTATTTTCAGAGGAGAGGATAATCATTTCCCTACTTATTTCATTTAAAAATATATTCAAATAGCATATTATTCAAACTTTTCAGAAATTAATCAGATGAAACCAAAATGTATGTATATTTTCTTGTTTCATTTCATATATCTAGTGGCCGAACGATGGTCGAATGGTTAGAGTGCTGGCCTTCGGAACCGGAGTTCGTGGGTTCGAATCCCACTATGGCATGGATGTTCGTAGCCATTCGGAATCGGCTTTAAGCAGTAGGTCCCGGTCTCATTAGCCCTCGTGTTGCAAAAAGTAGACCGTAGTGCTCCAAAACCAAGCCATATATCTAGTTTCAAAGATAATATATATTAAGTGAAAAGGATGCACTTTTTTCTGGCAATCTTTTCCAATTTTCATTTATTTATTTTATCTTTTTTTTTTAAATTGTTCTCTAAAAATTTTGGAACAAGCCCACACAATTTTTTGGAAATATCGGGAAATATCGGATCAAAGTCACCCTTTCTTACGTAACATTAGAAAATTGGAAGGCAGTTTCATGGTCCGATTTATCACGTTTTCTGGTCTATCACATCTGCGGGCATCTATGAATATGGCAATTTTCAAGAGAAATCCTAGCTCCCAGGTGCACAGTTGGACGCAGACGAGCCGATGATGAAGATATGGTGTGGGCAATGTTTTCATGGAGCACATTTGGACCCATAATCCATTCATTGTAGACCATTGCATACCAGGTTCACCCATTCATAACAAAGTAGGGGATGGTGTATACCAACAGGTTAATGCACCATCTCACAAGAGTCAAATTGTTAGGGAGTGGTTTGAGGGACATTTAAGTTACTTTCGAGTCTTGGTCTCCAAATTCAAATCACATTAAGCAAATCGAGCATTTGTGATACTACCTGGAAAACCAAATTCATACTACAATGATACCTCGTACCAATGTACGGGAATTACAGGACCAGTTGGTAAGCATTGGTACCAGTTACCTAAGACAACTTACCAGCACTTTATGGAGTTGATGCCATGCTGGGGTGCTGGCAGTTTTGAAGGGTAAAGGAGATCCCCTAATATATTATTAATAGAGTTGTCATAATGTAATGACTTGCTAGTGTATATATACATACATATGTAAACATATACAAACATATATGTACATGCATATATATCTACATAAACCATATAAGTACATGCATATAAAAATATACATAGGATAAGCATATACATGCATGTGAATGTGTGCAAGATAGAAAGAGTGGCACTTACGGAAGGGCAACGTCGCAGTCTGCAGCACTGCTTCCTGCGGCCTGTACCTCCAAAGCGCGGCATAGCCATGCATTCAGCACAGGAGCCACATTCCACAGTGCGGCAGGCTGCACAGCTGCCACACCGATGTCTCCTCGGACGAATGGGGGCATATGCTCTAGCTGGCAGCTGCTGCTTTGCTGCTCTGGGCGGCTGTTGGCGGGACTGCTGGGGTGGAGCAGTTGCTGCTGCTTGGGGTGCTGCCAATCTATCCAAAAGTGTGTCTCGGGTGAGACACACTTTTAATGTCCTCCTGGACTAGAAAAAAAAATATTTTTTTAAGAACACAAACTTTTTTTAATATAAATATTGATAGCATAGTCATATTAATTTAATGGGGTTATTAGTAATGCAAACTTTTTCTGAGGAAAAAAAGTCAGTCTTCTTCACTTGTGAAAGCATAAATTTATTTTACTCTACTCTTCTCACTTATTAACATTACCTCCTTGCCATCATACTTTAAGACATTTTAAAACACATTACATATTAATCTATCATTAACACATAGGTGCCAACTTTCAAAAGAGAAAAAAGATCTGTAGTTTATTGCAATAGCGACACATTTTAGTATATAGATAAAAATATAAATTGAGAAAAATAGGGATAAATGGCAATGTTTATTTAATTTATGAAAGACATTAATTTAGTATACACAAATGCTTTAAAAGTTAAGAAGAAAACTATAATTTAATAAAATATTTTTTAGTGTATATATATATATATAAAACATTAAAAAGTGAAAAATGGTAATACTGTTTATCCAATATATAAAACAAACATATTAGTCTTTAGCATTTACAAATGCTGCTGTTCAAGATTTTGCTTTTTTTTTTTTTTAAATGTTTGTCAAACTCATTTTTAAAACATTTTACACTTCTACTTCATTTCCCAATTAACAACTATTCTAATGCTTTATCAGATAGAAATTGTCTAAAATCAGTTCTGATTTTTTTTTTCATTTGGCGGAATACTCGCTCATCATTCATTCATGTTTTCCTTTTTGCTGGATTACTGAAATATTGGTAGAAGGAAGAACAAAGCAAGAATGAGATTTATAGGGAAATTTTAGGGATTTTAGGCTATATCGCTGAAAATAAGAATTAGTTTTCCCAGTCAGAAGATCGGAAACACACCAAAAAATTAAAAAACTTCCGAGTTTATCAGAAGCATTTGCATGTATGTTAATATAGATAAAAACATACAATAATTTATTAAAAACAATAAACTATGTAATTGTACACAATTAAAGCTACTTTTAAAATGAGCAATTAGCAGAAGAATAGCTTAGATAGATTTGCTGAATGACTCACATTAAGAAAAAATTAAAATTAACAACAACAAAAAAAAAGAGATTGAATATATCCAGGGTCAAATAACAAAATAGTGCTCATCTATGTATGAAAATTTATATAGGATTCTTTAGTACTTGCAGTTGATTGTCATAATCTTCCTTTAATTTTAGTAGTTTCTACACCTCAGGTTAGAAGAATAACCAGCTAACCTGCTCAGCCATCTAATCCACATAATTACAATTAAACAGTCAGTGCCACACAGAACTACAAACAGCAGTACAAAAGCCTTAAACTTCTATCCTTATAACTTTAGAATTATGTAGTAGCACTCTCACTTATTTTTAAGAGTAAATGTCTTACACTTAAATATTGAAGTAAATAATAATATAGCAATTTACTTTTGATTTGTATGATAAAAGATTCAGAAATTGTTAAATTTCAGGACTTGAGAATTCTTTCTTTAAACACAATATTGTCAATCAGCTTATTAGATTAAAAGGATTATGCTTGACAGTAAATCAGGATTAACATTATAAAAAACCAAATGGCGCACTACATAGAAACAACTATCCAGTTAGTCTTACAAAACACATAATTGATGGTTTAAGATTTAACAAATAATTTATAATGTAATTTTTAAATACCTAAAATAAAACTTCTTTTATTGGTTAAATATCTAGTAAATCCTCTTATCTGTTATGATAATCACCAGACACAGAAGTAAAATAACGACCACCTACAAGAACAAGAATGTTTCCCTGCTCACTGCACTTATCAATCAATACTCATTTGAAGGTCGTCAAAACCTATAGTTCAGCAAATCACTTCCCTTTACACCCCTCCCACACAAACACAATGAGCCTGACTGTAGTAAAATACTTGTTCTACTGCTGAAAACACAAAACACAAGCAATAATGAAAGTTTGACAAAAAACCTTTTAAATTTTTTTTTTTATTTATTTATTTATTTTTTAATTATTTTTTTTTTTACCATGGTGGAGATTTTCAACCTGGACGATGGAAATATTTCCCAAACTCGGAAGGGGTAATTTTAAAAACCCAGAATTTGGGTACCCATAAAATCCATACAAGTTGGCATGCATGTCAAATCAACCATAAAGATTTTAATGTCTCAAGGATGTTTTGTTGTAATTTATGATGCCATTTTTTTCAAACTAAGCACAACTGGGACAAGATATACTCCTTTCATTAGAACAAGCACCACAAAGTCCAAATTATGCTCAAATGGGTCCTCGTAATTTAGAAGCAGGAACCAAGCAGAAGTCCCATAGGCTTGGCCTGCCTCCCCTAGAGGTATTGATTGAGAACTGAGAACATTGTGACCACAACATATTTTACATACCCCAATTACCTTTCACAAACATGGTGGATTTTAGGCAGGATTAGGCTCCAAACCTACAACCCTCTAGTTACAAGAGTGTTTGTTGCCTTGGCCAACTGACCAAAGGTGTCTTCTGTATAGGCTATGTTGTTGATTAAGGAGCAAAGTGTCGAGCACATAACCAGAGCTTTGCTTTAGGTCACCAGGGCCTGATTATCACACAGGCACTTGGGGCACATGCCCTGGGCACAAAAATTTCAGGGGGGCACGAAAATTTACTCGAGTGCCACCCACACATATTAAGTGGGGAAAAATTGCAAACTTACTCTATCATCGTTAAGTTTTAAAAAATTATTGTACAAGGTAATTGTGTTTGTCACGAACTCTATTGTTTCCTATTTACTTTAATTTTACTGTTATTTACCTGATAATTATCTCAACGAACCTGGTGCTCTTTTTATCCTATGGGTTATTGTATATTTATAAGACAGATTATTAGCAACATACCACTATAAACCATTAAGTTATCTCATCAATTTAAATTGTTCTTAATTCTAATATTTATTTTCTGAACCACAGATCTTGTTAGTGTGAGAAGGTAAAAATAAAAAAGTGGATCACTCTAGATCTTTAAAAGTCCTTCATTTTTAGCTTGGCTAAACAAAGATAATAATGATTATGTAAAATGAAAATCTGGTGTTTTTGATTTTCAATATTGCTTTAATGCTTATTTCTTAAATATGTTTGCTAATTCAATGTTATAATTTTTATATGACTGTAATTATGATAACTTGCCAATATAAATATGCAATGGGGGTGGAGGGCACAAAAATTGGGTTGTGCCCTGGGCACAAAAGTGGTCATCACACAACAAATGCACAATTAAAATTTTAAATTTTAAAGAAATAGGGGGCTTCATTCTTAAATTGCATTCAAATGTTGTGGTAAATGAAATTGTTCAAAATTAATACTCACAGACTCCCTGTGCTCCTGACGGACGCACTGCCGCTTTGGGAGGCTGCCATCCTGCAAAGAAAGATCAGATGTCTCAAAATTTACATCAATTTATAAAATCGAAATTGTTGAAACACATATTGGTAACAAGTAACAGTGCAAAGAAATACAAACAATTGTAAATAAGGTTTTGGAATTGTAATTATCAAGGCTGTACTCAAAAAATAATTTTGGTATAGGCTGACTTTAACTTATTCAAGATATAAATTTAAAATCTTGTTACAGTGTAATGACTCAATTTTCCTACGAATGCATTCATATGAAGAAAATCACTATAATAATTGCCACACAGCATAACAATCTATACAAACATATTTTGTTAACCAATGAAAACTTCACCTAGGCCACCCTGTGGGTATGGTGTTGGTAATGATATTGCTTAAATTAAATATACCAAGAAAATTACTTAAGAAAGAGTAAAAGCATAATAAATACAAAATAAGTAACGTAAATTGTTAAACCAAACAAATGTTACTTTAAAAGCGCTGTACATAATCAGGATAAATAGCTACTCAAAAAATAGTAACCAGTAAACCTGAACTAGTAGTATTCTGATTTCTATACCAGCTCTATTTCATGGACTGGTCTTCGGCCACATTGTGGAATATTCTGTGTTACACATTCGATAAGTTTTACAAGTTTTTAAATGATTAAAATATTAATTCTTTTTTTTTTTATATATTAGAAATATTTTGTACTATATTCTTCACATTTGGTATCTCAGAGCAATATTGTTTACTATTAGATTTAGCTTCTTCATTTACTTTCATAACATTTTACCACCAGTTATTGCCCAATGCAGTACTAAGTCGTGTTTACAAACTGAATAAAACATAACTTGATAACATTTTATGTAGCCTTCACACTATGGCCAATTGTTCACCACTTCCTGATGGGGACCTTGAATGATGGTTCACGGGTTGCATCACACGCTGGACCACTAAATGAGCCAAACACGTGGATTTGTCCATAGTCTACTGCACACTTTAGTTCGCATTTGGCTGCCTTTGATCTTTGGAGAAAAACCACCTTGGAAATCATCATCTGCCAAGGCTATTTTATCGTCTGCAAGCATACCCGCTCCAGACGGTGGTGATGGCTTGCAATGGACCATAGTGTGGAGGGACCTTTAAGTGGCCTTCAAGAGAGGCAAATGGCCCCCTAAACTTGTGATGCAAGCAATGGAATATCAATACAGTCATAAAATATAAATTTTATATAATTTAAGAACTGTACCTCAGCTGATGGAGCAGGCCTCTTACGGCTGGCAGTGCTCGCACTATAAATACAGAAAAATGTCAAGATGTCAAATACATTTTGGAATATATATATGTATAGTATAATACACTGCAGTCAAAATTTTGGGAAAAAGAAGGAAAATAGCGAGAAAAACACAAAAAAGGAGGAAATAACAGTTAAATAACTATTGAAAATTAATGTTTAGATTTACTTAATGAAAAAACAAGTATCTAAATATGAAATATGGAAGAATCTAAATAAATTTTTATCAATATAAACAAGTACACCAGTTTCCTAGTAAAAAAAACATTTAAGACATATTCAAATCAGATGCTAAAAAATAAATAAATAAATTCACCAATACAGTTGAACTTTATTATATTATACTTTCAAGTACCATTTTATTTGTTGTACCTGAACCTTTAAGAAAAATGCTAGATATAACAAAATTATAACTTGCAAACCATTTACATAACATTACATATTATCTAAGATTTACATATATAAGATTTATAAAAATATTACCTTAATTGATTTTTATTGATTAAAACCAAACAACTGAATGATTGCCTATTAAAATGACCAAAAATGAAGACAAATGTAAAAATTATTTTGTCTTTAGTTGTTGCTTACTTAATACTGAATTAATCGTAATCTTTTACTGACATGATGCCAGTATCAAGATAGTTTGAAGAATTTCAATGTACAACACAACAAAAAACATTTCTTTTCCTTGATTGAATGGAGAAGAAGTTATAAATTTCATGCACTTTGTTTTTAAACCTAGAAACATATATTTTAATAGCTTCATAACTGCACTATTTTTTTTATAAAAAATGAAGAAAAAAAAACTTAGTGAATGACTGAAAGAAAGGATCTGTCTATTTAATTCCTAAGATTCACTATAAATGTATAAAATGGATATTCACCTTTTATTGATTTAGCATTGTAAACAATACAAAAATCCCAAGATCAAAATTTTCATTTGTTATAATGCTAATTTGTTAAAATAGGGATATCAACAGTAGATCAATAATTTAGAAGCCATTTCAAATAGCAAAATTTGTTATTAACTAGTTTGTAAAATTCTATTAACTTTTCTTACATTTAATTATAATTAAGGTTTCAAAAATCATGATTTAAATAACATACATACTGTATAAGTCTAATTTTTTTTAAATGGACAATTTCAAAATTTTTTGGAAAAAAGTAGCAGACAGAAGTGGAAATATTTGAGATAAAAAGGGCAAAATCATGGCAGAAAAATGAAGACAAAAAAACTTAAAAGAACAATTTAAAATTATTTATTTGATTTACATATTGCAAACACAGTACCTAAATATGAAATATACCAGAAACTAAATAATTTTTACTAATATAAATAATTACTCGAGTCTCCTAATCAATACAGATTCAAATAAGAAGTTTCTCAAATATCCTAATTTCAAAAATATCTAATAATTTAAATGCACATTTCAGATATCAAATTTTTAGAAGGCATTTCTATAAACAACTGTTTAATTTTGTGATTGCAGAATTTCTTATATATCAGTAAAATTTATGCCTTAATAATTTGTAAAGTTACAATAAATTTCATTAGATTTAATTTTAAGTAATGTCTAAAAACTCATAATTTAAATAACATATATACTGTATAAGGCTAATTTTTTAAGTGGATAATTAAAAAAAATATTTTTAAATAACAAAATTTCAGGGCGATGATTAAATAAGACGTGCTTACTTTCGGTATCTGAGCCAGTGGACAAATTCTACTTTAGGCTAACAAGTTTGTAATCATTTAGCTTGGTCAGAAAAGTGCTAGGGTTTACTGTTACCCCACACAGTGGCATACCCAGAAATCACTAAGTAGAAATAACCTTCTCAAACAGGAATTCCAACAGTGTCCATACTACCTGATATTTGATAATTTTCGGTTTCCACCTAACTACGAACATCAGCATATGGTCACTACTATGGTGCTGACTTCCGATTACCCCTGAATTAATTGAAAAGATGCTCCTCCCTCCCTTTCTTAACTGTTAAAAGGAAATCAGAATTTACAACTCTGCTGCGAGAACAAAATTAAAGATTAGAAAATCAGCTTACTGGGATTGATGCTACAAAAAATGGGATTTTTTTAGGAAAGGAATAATTTTAGTTTTGGAGCAGTCTGGTACCATTGACCTAAAAAATGAGTCTTAAAGCACTATGGCACAAAGGTGTCATTTTGGCACAGCTGTTTCACCCCTGCATAAGGAAGAGGAGATGCTGTCATATGGATGTACAGGAAATGAGAAAAGTGATAGAGCATGCATAATGGCATGATAAACGTGTGACAGTTTAATATCTTTTCGTGCTTTAATATACTGAATTTTCTGTTGCTTGTAAATGTTAGTCCTTAATAAATATATTTAAAGCACCTGGCCATTGTCTTTCTATACATAAATATATATATATATATATATATATCATGATCCAGTGTTAAGATGAATGGAAAAGTCTTACTTGATAATAAGTTTATTAAATCATCATTGCATTTAAAGCAAATCTTGTACCACTTTAATTTATTCGAAGACACACGTGAGTCTGTTGACAGCTCCATGTCCAAGCGCTAACAGACTCTTTATCTGCTTGCAAACTCATCAAATAGTTCCAAAATGCTCCTGCCTGACCAGATGATCCTAAAAGCTTACGCAAGCATGGGTCTTTTTCATTTATTTTATTATTATAAAAGAGTTCCCTTTTAAAATCACTTTTAACTCACATAATTTCCAACTACCCCTTTTTTTAGACCTGACACACGCACACACATATATATATAAATACATATATATATACATACATATAAATATATATACATATAAACATATAAATATATATCTATGAAAGCACTTCACTATTATAAAAAAAATTGTTTAATATTTATATTGCTTAATATATTTTCATGCATCTGTACATTAAAAAAATATATGAAATAGAAATATCAACTTACCTGGAGCTCCCGGAGGACTCTTGCCTGGCGGCAAGGGTGGTGGCTGAGGTGGCGGCGGGGCTGGCGGCGGGACTGGAGGACAACTGGAAAAAAGAAAGTTACGTTTATATGCAATTTAGAGTATATATCGGAAATATATTGGACTGATCACAGAAACTCAAAATGAAAAAAATATATCATTTCTTAAATAAGAATTCTAAAATTATCAGCAAAAAATTTATAAACTTTTAAAATTTCAATTTAAGTTACATGAAAAGTTAAAATAAATTGTAAGATCATTTTCTTTTAAGGTTTCAATAGGCAAACCTTTTATAAATACGAAAATAAAAGTAAGGAAACATTTTGGCAGATCAAAATTATCTAATTATCAAAATTACCTAATATTATAATTCAATAAGTGCAAGAAATATATAGTATACTTTGAAACTTAATGTGATTATTAAAACTGCATTTCTTATCCCACATTCAAAAGCAAAAAATTCACTTTGTGATACCTTATCCTGTGCAAAATGTACCGATTTCATATGAACAAGTTTAACACAAATAAGTGCTTATTACTAGTCACCGGGAACCAAAAATAAATAACTTTAAATTTTTTTTTGCTATTGCACTCGAGAAATTTCCCTATTCTTAAACAGCAAATATAACCCAATTCTTTTTCAACACTTTATATCTTGACTATAAGAGCTGTAGATTTCTCCTATCTTTCAAACGACTTGTACACGTTTTGATATGAGTACATTCCTAAAGGAAATATTATTTGATGCAGACATTGGTGGAGGTTTCTAAAAGTAATCAGAAAAAAGTCGCCTAGACACTAACCAACAAATCTACCAATGTAAATAAATGTTCAAAACTTAAAAAAAAAAAAAAAAAAAAAAAAAAAAAAAAAAAAAAAAAAAAAAAAAAAAAAAACACTTACATATTGAGAGAATTATGTATTTGAACTTTTTAAAATTAAAAGTTAGAAATAAATTTGGGGTTGCCTATCACACTGTTAAATGTTACTAGAATACTAATACAGCCGAAGAATATAAAATTCAATATAAAATTATTAACTATACCTCCAGAATCTCCACGACACTGCTGGAGGAGCTGTAAAACAAAATAGAGAAAAATGTCAACAATATCTATGAATGTTGCAAAATATAAAACAATGGAATAAAACAGAAAAAAAATATACAAGGCTCATCCAGAAAGTAAGTTGCCAGAAAGTAATAAAAAAAGAACTCACACTTTCATGGACATATTTATTGGCAACAAGTGCAGCCATGTTTCAGCTATTTTTCAACATAGCCACCATCAGAATTGAGACAATTAATTGTCGTATTGAGGGATCCATTTTTGTATCCCTTTGTCGTAGAACTCTGCCGTCTATGAATAGAACCAGCAATTGACATGCCGGATTATGTTTACTGTAAAGGGGAAAACATTGGGAAACTTTCTTTTTTGATGTGCCTCGTATATACTGTATACTTCCGAATAGAAGCCCATCTGTATACTAGCCAAGGGTGCAATTGGCCTTTGAAAATTTAACCCAAATTCAAAACCCATATATAATCCACAAAGAAAAAACAATTTCTAGAACATTGAATTAAGTCTCCAATCAGGTAAATCAGTGGAATATTTTCCAATCAAATAGCTTTAAAGTAAAATGCTACAAAAGTGCAAGAAAACATATACATCATTGTGTGTGTAGATTTTCTAGAAAGCAAAATTTTTTTTTTTTAATCTTGATGCATAAATTTAAATTGCAACATATTTATTTAAAAAAAAATCATTTCCCTACTTACTTGATCTAAAATGTGTATTATTCAAAATTTTCAGAAATTAAAATAAATTAGATGAAACAAAAAAACATGTATCATTATCTTGTTTCATTTCATTCATATCATATACATATATATATTTTAAGACAAAAAATATATTAAGTTAAAAGGATTCATTTTTTTCTTTTTAAAAATTCTTTTTGAATTTTCTGGAAAAAAAATCTATTTTTTATAGTTTTCAGAACAAACACACATAATTTTTTTAAAATATTGGAATCACCCCTGATCTGTTCCACAGATACGTATGTAAACTAACCCCATCCCACACACACATACACTTTAAGTATTTAAAAAGCCTTAAAAATTCTCGTTTTACACACAGAAATGAATGGTATATAAATATATATATATATATATATGTGTGTGTGTATGCATGTATTCTTAAGTATGTATAAATTCATATATATGTATGCATGTATATATATGTATGTATGTATATTCATATATATGTATGCATGTATATTTAAGTATATATATATATACACACACACATATTTACATTTCTTTATGTGTATGTACATACATATATGTATATATATATATATACACACTCACAAATATATACATTCCTTTATGTGTGTGTACATACATATATATATATGTGTGCTTATATATTTAAAGGAAGCCAGGGCTCTCCGAGGGCTGTAGCCTCCTTTAAATATATAATTTACATGTGTATATATATATATATATATACACAAATATAACAACATCTAGTGATGTTGCCCAGTATTATAAATAAATATGTGTGTATGTATACATAATATATGCATGTAAATGTACTATATCAGTGGTGGTGAAGAACTTTAATAGTTTGAGCCATTTTTCAAAATTTGAAATTTTTCAGGAGCCACAATTTAATAAGTATTTAAAAGGTATTAAAAAAAATTTTTTTTTGCAGAAATTATATTTAATGAAAGTCATTTGGAAGTTCTTCGTCCTTCAATTTTTAAAGGAAATTTTTTAATTGTTGATGATTTTTTGCATTGGTGCAAATATAATTTATAATGTTCTATACTGTTTTCATAACATCAGGATATTTTAAATATTTTGTAAGGAGATGTTGTCGGTGAATTATGCAGTGAATCGATATGAATTGTGAAATTTAAGAATCATCTCAAAGCCCAATAAGACCAATTTTTTACCCAGCGTTGCCAGAGCTCCATCGGTTGTATATAAAAACTAAACATAATTCGTTTAACACAAAAATAAAAAGGGAATTTGGGTACATTTAATGAGAGCCACGTATAATTCTTCAAAGAGCCACATGTGCCTCGCAAGCTGTAGGTTGGCAACCTCTGTACTATATATATATATATATATATATATATGTAATGAGACGGACTTCTTGATGTGTGGTTGCAATCATGGCCGTAAAAATGACACCGTTTCAGCTAGAGATCTTTATTAAGATAATGTTGAAGGACGGGTTCCCACTTCGTCATAGGGACAGGACAGCTGAAGAGTCAGCTAGCATGAAGAACACATAACCTCTGGGTCAACATCTGTGGGAAAATATCTCTAGAATAATCTGTCTCAGACAGCGTGTATTCCTTTTTGTTTGGAAATTTCCTAAATTGTCCGCTAGGGCCATGTAAGTTTATAATTGGTCAAGTCCCTTCTCTGAGGGCGTAAACTGTAGCCCAAGTGGTCCATTTAGATTAGGGGTTAAAAAGGGGAATGAGAATGACGTGGGAATTTTTACCTTAATTTAAGTTTTGAAAACCCCTGAGAAATTTCCTTATATATATATATATATATATATATATATATATATATATATATATATATATATATACAGTAAAAATTGAAGTTGGTCAAGGTTCTAAATTATGAGAGTGGCTTCGTTGTTTCCGATTTTGATGGTCACATGACAGGGCTAGAGAAGTATTCCATGAGATAATGGAATGGGGTGTGTGGTGTAAGGCCTACGTATTTCGATATGGAAATAAGTTATTAACTATGACTACCTCATGTGATTGGTATTATGACTTTATTATTGTGATCAGTGACGAACTCCTGAATATGTTACACACACACACACACACACATATATATATATATATATATATATATATATATATATATATATATGTGTGTGTGTGTGTGTACATAAATATATATATGTGCATAGACATATATATGTATATGTTAATTTTTTTATTATAAAAATATATTTAATATTTATATTTTAATACATTTATATATATATATATGTATGTACATATATATATATGTATATATGTTAACTTTTTAATTATTATAAAAATATATTTAATATTTATATTATTTTAATACATTTATATATATATATATATATATATGTACATATATATATATATATATATATATATATATATATATATATATATATATGTACATGTACATATATATGTTAACTTTTTTATTATTATAAAAATATATTTTATATTTATATTATTTTAATACATTTTTATGTAATCCTACTGTATTATACTAATATAGCAAAATATGAAAAAAAATAGTATCTTACCTGGAGTCATCCACCAGGTCGTCATCCAGGTACAGCTGAAAAATAAATTATATTATTGCAGATACAGTTTAAAGTAAGTCTCTAGGACTTCTAAATGAAACACATAACTTATTTTAAAATTTAGAAAATATTATTTCTATAATAACAATATTTTAATAAACAAAATTCAAAAATTATCTGAAAAATCTCGCATATTTTAAAATTAAGATTCAAATTCTATTAAATGTTAAGATAAATTTTTAAGATCTCCTTGTTAGCAAATATTTTGAAAGTTTGGAAATGGTACAGTGCTACTTTTCAGTACCAAATTAAAAAATTTTGGGAAAAAAATTTACACATTTTAAAATTATGATTTAAATGCTATGAAATGTTAAAATAAATTTTTTGATCTGGATGGCAAACATTTAAAAAATTTGGGAAGAATACAGCACAACTTTCCAGTACCACTGTTGTCATGGGTGTATATAAGCATTCGGATAACTTATGACAGCTTGGATAGTAAAAAATATGTACATCATGCACAAATAAATAAATCCCTTTAAAAAATTTGTTCGAAATAGTATAAATGTTGAAAAAAATTTTCTAATTTTTTAGCAAGCTTCCTGCACTTTTATTTTCACAAGTTCTTTTGTCATTTTTTTGGGTTTAGTAACTTAAAAATATTTTTCGTTGATAGAATGAATAATTACTTTATAGGAAATATTTTGTCTGAATTTTCAAGAAAAGTCCAGACCTATCTAAATTTAATCGAGTTTCAATACTCTTAATGTGAAATCGAAACTTTAAACAGATTTTTAAAAATAAATCTGAGAAATCTTCCTTGTACATTTTGAAGCAATCTGTAAATACTTATGTAGAAACAGTTTAAAAATAAAAAACTAATTTGGTTTTTAGAATAGTTTAATGTAATTAATTAATTTATACTTCTACTGATGTGTATACAACATTTCAGAATTTTTTTTGTGTTCATTTATCAAAGTACTTTGTAATGTCAACCATTACGACTCTCTTACAACAATTCTCTCTAAAGATACATCTATTAGAAAAAAAGGCTGCATTTTCTTTAGTTTCCATTAATTGTTTTTAATTTTTTACCAATGACGATGTTAATTATGAATTCTTTCAGAGTCAGTGATGTGAATGTTACATCACGCCTACTGGCTAGTTGTACATGAACTATATAAAAGCATGAGCAACTGTAAGTTCTGATGTTAGTTCATTATTTTGATCAGACTGATATTAGTAAAGATTAAAGCTTTACTTTAATATGCTATTCAAGCTTAATAATGTTTTTAAGTTGTTCTGTTTATCTGTGCCAGTTCACCTGTTAGCAAGACATACTACCATTCTTATGTAATAAAATTTGTTGCAAATGTACTAAATGTGACAAAAAAAATTTTAAACAAATTGAAAAAACGATATTTTGCAAAAATAAGGGCACTCTTAGAAAGGGGTTCCCACTGTTTTTCTAGAACATAAGTTAAGGACTTTTTAAGGACTTTCTAAGGACCTAAGTAATATTTTATAAGGACCTATTTGAAATACACGGCATAACCACATAAACCCCATTTCCTGACGAACCTATTTTAATGATTATGAACCACACAAGGCATGTTCCTACAATATTTCATAATTAAGTTTTTAAAATTACCTAAAAATTAGTAATAAGATATATCTATTTGACAAAAACTAATTTTTAAAAATGTACTTCTAAAGCTTTTTGAGTGATCAAACTAGAAATAAATTGTGAATAAAATACAATATTATAAAAAGTACTTTCTGAGGGTTTCAAAATGAGTCTGATTGATATATATATATATATATATATATATATATATATATATATATATATATATGTATGTATATATGTATACTGACTGATTATACCCAACGTTGCCTGGGAAAGAAGAAAGTTTTAGACTTTTCAAAGACATTGAATACAAGGAAAATGAAACTTCCATAAGTAACTGAAATATCTACTAACTCCCCATCCTTCGTTTAATTAAAATCTGCAGGACTGTTAGCTATTACGAAAGGGCAGCTGACTTCATACTTTAAACCTTTTAAGTATGTGAAAGATTATTTATTGGTCAAATAATAAGTAACTAAGAAAAAACTGTCTCATAAGAAAACTGATAGGAAATCACGTGACGACAGTGGATCGCATTGATGGAGAAACTGATCGCATTCCTATTTAAAAATTAAGGAGCTTTTAAGGACCTTTGACTAAAATTAAATAGCTTTAAAGGCCCTTAAAAATGAAAGCTAAAATTAAGGAGTTCTTAAGGACTTTTAAGGACTGTGGGAACCCTATTAGAGGTTTAAAATTCAGTAAAAGTTTTAGAAGACAATGGTGTTGGAATTTCAATTTTTAACAATTTGAATTTTGAATGATAATTTTATAATGAGACTCAAAATGTTACAAAATGCAATACAGAAGAATAGATTAGGAAAGAATTTATTTCATTTGGTCCAAATATGCCATTTCTAGGTATCTTTTAAATTTGTTGAATCACTCAACAAAATTGTTAAGAGTTGTTAGTAAGAAATAAAAAGAAATGTTTACATACTGGCATGAAGCCCTGTTGGTATACCTGGGCCAGGATGTCTGGGGTGACTACCCCACCCTGAGAGCTGAAAAATAAAAATAAGTGAACTTAAAAAAAAAATTATTTTTATTTCACAAGAAACTCACCCAAAAAACACCAAAGTGTTATTTCTTGAATTGATATAAATTAAATTTAAATAATAAAACATTTCCTTGAAATTTGTGTTATTTTTGAAAATGCATCTTTCACTTCACTATTTGACTTGGTATCGTTAAACACTTTCACAAAATTTTTTTTTTTTTTAAATACAGTTTCTTTTAATCAGTAGATTATTCCAATATCTGAAGTATTAGTGTTCCAAATTAGATTCGATAATCAAGGTTCTAGAGGAGTGTAGATCTGTGCATGTATACATATATCTATGTAAGGAAAAATTAAATCTGTATACAAATGAAGAGATTTTATATAAAAACCTGAAGATGACCCCTTAAGGTATCCATCTACGTTGAAAACGTCATTTTTGCCAAAAATCATAATTTTTTTTATTTCTCTGTTGTAAAATTTCAACTTTTAGGCTTCTAAATCTGTTTTTGTTTTGTCTCTACGGCATTTTAAAGAAAAGTGACAGCTGTTTAAACATCAGTGACAGCTGTCAAAACAAAACGGAAGTAGTGCCTATGGAACCGGAAGTTGTAAATTTAAAGCCTTTCAAAAGGAGCATTTTTTGGACAAAACTTTTTAAATTTTCATGAAAATTTATTTAAACACTTTTCCTAGTATTTTTAATAATTAGCAACTTGGCAATTAGAAAATTTTGAAGCAAGAAAGTGTGGGGAATTTTAAACATGAATTTTAATTTTTTAGTAGTTAAAAATTGCTTTCATAAACTTCAAATGTATTTTTCTCAGAACGGTATTCTTAATAAAATGTTGAAACTTGAAATGTGATTTCTCAAAAAGTTCTTAAAATATTTTGTTGAAAATTATTATGGCGGCTTTTGATAGTATTTATTAGTAAATGACCTAAAAGCTTTAAATTTTGATAAATTTTAATGATGTTACACTCATAGTTAGATATATAAAGGTAATAAAAATTTGTTAAAAATTCAATGTGTATGATTTTAAACAGCGAAAATTTTTTATCAAATGTAAATTAAGCAAAGATTTTAGGGGATTCAATAGTCCACTGTATAAGAAATGTCTCTTCAAAAAACATTGAAATCATTTAATTTATTAAAAAATTAGATCTTTTAAAAAACCTTTTTTTTTTTTTTTTTTTTTTTTTTTTTTTTTTAAACTGAATTTTCTTTATTTACTAAAAATTTTATAAAAACTTCTCCATGCATAAATTTTTTAAGTGCAATTCTCTATTATAATATAAAAAAATAAATCTAAAAATGTAAAAACATGAAGTAGTTTCTATGTTTAAAGAAAAAAGTTCTCTGTATTTTCCAATCTTGATTAAAAAATGGATGATTCATATTATAACCTCTAATAGGTAGAATCGGCTGAGAAATTTTATATAACTGATAGTTGGTTCAAAGGTTGCATAACTACACTTTCTGAGGAGAAATATTCATATCAACAAAATATAAAGCAATATTTTTTTTTAAAAAAAGCAGTTATTGCATTTAAAAAAAAATGTATTTATAACATTAAATTTGAAAAAAAAAAGTTTTAAAAAATCTCATTCTTAAACTGTTTAAACATAAATATAAAAAAAATAGAAACTAGGAATGCCTTCTGATACTGTTAGTAAAATAATACATCGATTTTAAGAAGTTAAAAGAAAAGTGTTCATCTGCTTTTGTCTTAGCATATTGCTGAAGAAAATTAATGAAAAACACCTAAACGCTGTAAATGTAACACTTGATGATGCAAGTGACTGTAATTGAAAAATATAACTTTTCTGACAGGAAATGGCCCCAAAGGGATTCGTGTTAGTATCAAGATTTTGTTACAATGACAAATACCAAATCAATAAAAAATCGAGTCTCAAGTAAAGCCAAAATCACTTCAATCTATAATCAGTAGAATACTTTAGAACTATTTTTTGAAGGAGGCACTGTATGAAAAGGACAATGGTCAATTTGATGGACAAAGCCTCTAATCAACTGCCTCTTATTTAGCAAATTCTTAGAAACACAAAGAGTAGATAAATAAAATGCATTGAAAGTCAAATTTTGGAAGCAGTCGACAGTAATGGCACAGATGCAATAACAAGGCAGATGTTCTCAACTCCAGTGAAGTGACCCTCTCCTCTTTTACATTTACAAGTTCTAAACTGACTGGAACCCGACTGAGGTGGTTGATAGTACTGATGAAGTAAGTCTTTGACCAACTGGGAATATTCAGATACTTACGCCGTGGCCTTCTTCAGCTCCTCAACCATGAGGTCTACACCTCGCCTGAAGTAGCCACTTACAGCCTCTTCCATGCCAGCTGTACCTGAGTTTAAAAAAAAAAAAAAAAATTATAATCATGACACAAAATTATCTGAAAAGTAAGAGCTACTACTAATTTAAAATAGAAATTTTATTATGATTAATTATCAGGAAGACAAACATTCAATTTCTTAATATTCATTCATAAATTTAAATATTAACATTTTAAAGATAATTGTTTCTCAACATATTTGATCTAAAATGTATATTATTCAAAAGTTTCAGAAAGTTAAACGAATTTATCAGATGAAACAAAAACAATATTTGTATATTTTCTTGTTACATTTCATTCATATCACATATCTAAGACAATAGGTATAGTATGTGAAAATATGCACCTGCATTTTTTTTTAGTAACATTTGGCCCAATCATATTTCAAGGCACCATTACAACCTGTTTATATACAATTGTAATATCAACTGATATACACTGCATCATTGCACTGCTGATCTGAACAGAAATAAAAGCAATTTTTACTGCATACACTTTTATTATTAAGGTTAAAGTTTTTTTAGACTAATTAACTGCTAGGCTAAGAATAATTTAGCAATTAAAGTGTTTTGAATAAAACCCTGAATAACAAAAAAAAAATAGTATTTCGAGCAATTTCAATTATTTAAACAGAAATTAAGAAAATAAAATAAGCACTAAATGTTTTTTTAAAAAAATTCATAACTTATGTTAAAAAGAAACTTACAAAGAAAATGAAGCAAAATAAGGAAGCATTACTCTCAATAATTGTTCTAAATAAATTTAGATTTTCAAAAAACTAATAAAAAAAAACTATCTAAATTGCATACATTTTTCACACAATTTTAAGGCTTACACTGTACAATATAGACACTCAAATCTGATATACTTCAGAAACGGGACTTCTGCTTTGAAACATATGTAGAATCTAAAAATGTTTCATATTTTATAATCTTTAAAATCGGGTTGGCCTTCGTTATTAGCGATAATTTGCTGCTAAAAAGTTCCGAATTCTGCAAAGATTTGCACAATGCATAAAAAAATTTAGTTCGATTTGTGGTTTTAAAAAATGAGTAAAAAATTTCTAATCGGAAAAATGCCTTAGAAAATAAGATTTTTATCGGCTAGTTGACGTTAAAATGTCGTAAACCTGATTTTAAAGGGAATTGTCAAAAATTATGATTTTTCATTAATGAAGCTAATGAAAAATCCCCAAATTTTAACTTTAACGCATGCCAGTTGTTCACCACTTCCTGATGGTGACCTCGAACGATGGTTCACGGGTCGCATCCCAACGCTGGGCCACTAAATGAGCCAAATGTAGCCTCCACACTATGGCCAGTTGTTCACCACTTCCTGATGGTGGCCTCGAACGATGGTTCACGGGTCGTATCCACACGCTGGGCCACTCAATGAGATGAGCACATTGATTCGTCCATAGTGTCTACTGCGCACTTTAGTTGCGCATCTGGCTGCCTTTGATCTTTGGAGAAAAACCGCCTCCGAAGCCATCGTCCGCCAAGGCTATTTTATCGTCTGCCACCATTAGCCACGGCAAGCCAAAGCCCCTCCAGACGGTGGTGATGGCTTGCAGTGGACCATAGTGTGGAGGCGCCTAAACATGTGGGTTCGTCCATAGGGTCTACTGCGCACTTTAGTTTCGCATCTGGCTACCTTTGATCTTTGGAGAAAAACCGCCTCCGAAGCCATCGTCCGCCAAGGCTAATTTATCGTCTGCCGCCATCGGCCACGATAAGCCAAAGCTCCTCCAGACGGTGGTGATGGCTTGCAGTGTGTGGAGGGGCCTTTAAACATTCAAAATTTCCTAGTCATGGGAGCTAGTCAGCTACAGTAGACCTTCAAAGGTGATTATCTCTACTATATATTTAATTTTTAAAGCAGATGAAAGTTTAATTTTTTTTTTTTTTTTAATTTTCAAAAATAGACTTTTACCGAACATTCTTTTCAAAATTTCTTAAAAAACCTGGCTTTTTTTTATAATTTTCTGAATAGACCCACATAAATTTTAAGATGAGAATGATTCCTAAAGGAATCATACTGCTTACCTGTCTCCACGGTAAGGCCGTTTTCTTGAAATTTCCTTACAATGTGGTATTTAAGGAGATTAATATATCCCTGCAAAAAATAGAGATGGGATTATTCATCAATTGAACACTTTCAAGACTGACAACAGCTAAAATATACAATAGAACCTCGACCATTAAAAATATAAACATCTGAAAAACTGAATTTGTACTATAACTCATAACATACTATCTCAACATACTAATCTCAAGCATCGTTTACTTTGATCCACATTATCGATGGGCAAAAAACTATTACTAATATATAGTAAAATATGGCAGTCTATTACATGTTTAGATAGATTTAGTTTCAAATTAAAATCGAATTTTTGAGATGGGGAAATTCGACTTAGAACTGAGGTACAAAAAGGAATGGCACACATAACAAATTGGATAATAAATAGAGTTGTGAGCAGTGGAGAAAACCGGGTTTTTTGAGAAGAGAATTTTGAAAATTTCCAAAACATAGGAATTTTGAAGTCGCCAATTCACTGAGATACAATGAGAACAACAATTTTTTTCAGTCTTTGTTGTAGACCTGAAAAGTGGATATTTTCACAAAATTAAACTATTATATGAAAAAAAATTTGAATAATTGGGATTAGCTGACTATTTGGCAAGGTATCTTTTTTAGCATGAAAGTAGGAGTCTATTTTTCCTTTGAGAATTATCCAATATTTTTATTATTACTTAAGTATGAGGCAATAATTTATAGTGTCACAAAACCCATAAATCATTAATTTTCTTGGATAACATCTCTCTCACTCTTTCTCTCTGTATATATATACAAAATGCAGCAATGTCATTTGATGAAATATGCATTACAAAAAATAAATAAATAATAATAATAATAATAAATAAACTTATTTTAAATTTAAAGATATTTATTTTTATATTATTAAAGGAGGAGAAAAAGTTTAGCATAAAGCAATTTACATAATAAATAATGATCAAAAATAATGTATATAATTAATAAATTAGCAATTAAAATGGAAGCAACCTGTTATGTGTTTGATAAGACTAACAGAGTCATTAATCACATAAGTACTACTATAAAAGCATTAAATGCTCATTGCTATTATTTCTTGAATATATATATATATATATATATATATATATATATATATATCCAAAAGTAAAAAAAAATCTCTTAGAAATAATGTGTTAGTTCTTAAATAGCCACTGTTGAAAAAATAAATGTAAACTTTGTTAAAATGATTTCTTCCCAAAGTTCCCAAAATTCCGGGGCCGAATGATGGCCGATTGTTTAGGGTGCTGGCCTTCGGTATCGGAGTTCAAAGAGATTGATTTCTGCTATCCATTTCCATTTCAAATGGAATTCTTACTTCAAAATTAAGTCCAACCAAAAATATTCACATTTGTAATAATAGGGGGTAAAGTTTAAGTGCACATAAAGAACGATAATTGTAATAATTATACATTTTTTTATACATGTAGAGAAACAGATAGCTACTTTTCACTATCAAGAAACGAAAACACTCGAAATATTCAAAGTTAAAAAATAAATTACAATAATTCAAACGGTACTTCGGATGTGTTTTCTTTTCGAATAACCTCGGTAATATTACATATAGAACAATAAATTACCAGTTTTAATTATATCAGTTTCGATAAACCTTAAAATGCTTGATAAAAGTTAGTTTTAAATATTTAGTAAAATAACAGAAAATTTTATAAAACGTTAAGACCTATTTCAGCTTTTCAATTATTGCAAGATATAAAATGTCTTTATTACAATGAAATATTTTGCTAGGTCGGGGATATAAGTAGTGTCTTACAATGACATATGGAGAACATTTAATACATCACATATTTTGATTTTACAAAACTACCAGAAAAATTTTACATTTGGGACAGTAAGGTGTATTACCAATGCTTATTATGCAGTGGGCTTCACCCAAGGCAAAATTAATATCCCCTCTATAATAATAGCCTAAGTTGTCTGTCCGCGAATTTATGAAGCGGTTGTACCTGGAATGGATACAGGCATCCATATTGGATTTTTTATGAATTAGGGTTAGCAAAATTCAAAGTGAGTTCGAAATCCACCTCATCCCCCCAATAGTTTCTCATGGTTAGACAACGATAAGTGACTTGATTATTAGTGTGTTTAAAACACAGTAAAAGCTTAAAAAATAAGAAAAATAGCATTTAGAAAAAAACACACACAAGTTTTAAAGGGAAGAGCTAAAACTCATGTAACTGCATCATCCTCGTATTTTCTTTATTATTTTCTCTTTTATTGGCAAAGCCCAAGGTATTTTTTATTGAAATTTTTATAAGTCATTTTAAATTTTCGAAACAATCTTACTCTTGCAGAAAAAATTTCTGAAAACTTTTAAAAATTAAATAGGTAGATATTCATGATTAATGATATGCCTTAACAAAAATTATTAATGAAACTCATTATGTTTTTGTAAGCCTGCGAGCAATGCGTCATCAAAATTTTTAAATTTTTAAAAACACTTCCATCTTGTATCACAAGCACGTTCTTCAAAAAAATTTATTATTTCAGAGAGAAAAAAAGTTAAGTTTAGAAATATAGTTAAATAACTATAGAGAACAAATGCTGAAAGTTTTATGTATTTTAAATAATCATTATAATAAAAGTTATGCCAAGTCGAAATACAACGAAAGTTCTAACTAAAGGTCACTTAAGAGACGAGGTTTGGAAACGTTTTAAAATTCATTTGCTTGGATGATTCAACAAAATTTTAAGGATTTTAAGTTGTTTTTAAAAAAAAACAAATGTCGTCAGAAACCCGTAGATCATTTATAGATTACCATACAATAGGAAAATATATTAGGAGAATTGGCAGTTTAATACAAATCATTCAACATTTTTTGGTAGTTAAACCTTTTATGAAACATTGAAAACATTAAAAGATAAACTTTAAAACATAAAAGACACTATAAGATCCCTATAAGAAATAACCTGACCACATAAAACTTTTAGTCTTAGAAATGTTTAAAAAAAAAAAAAAAAAAAAAAAAAAAAAAAAAAAAAAAAAAAAAAAAAAGAGCTCTCTCGATATTTTTGGTTCGGAGTGTTAGTGTGGAAAAGAATTACAGAAATAAAATTTAATACAAACAGTGGAAAATTCGTTTGGAGTGCTAGGGTCTACTTTTTGCAACACTAGGGCTATTGAGACCGGGACCTACAGCTTAAAGCCGATTCCGAACGGCTGCGAACATCCATGCCACTGTGGGATTCGAACCGACGAACTGCGGTTCCGAAGGCCAGCACCCTAACCAATCGGCCATCGCTCGGCCTGTGTTGCTCCGGAGTTGATCTGAAATAGACCTCGTTTCTGATGTCACTTAGCCATACGCTACTCCTATTAAGGCAAAGGGCCTTTCATTTTAAAGAGGATCGTTAAGGTGAAGTAACAATTTAGTTCCAGAGGGTCCTCGTTATTTTGAAGCAAGGCTCAAGCAGAAGACCTATAGGTTTAGCCTGCAGTCTTAATTGAGAATTTGGAATACCCTATCTGACTTGCCTTCAGCGAGCACGTTGCCTTCACCGACTGAACTACCTCTACCTTTACACTACATTTTATAAGAATTAAGTTCTACAAACAATTTCTACACAGCAACAATTAAAATCAGAAATACAAAATGACTAGATTCAAATCAGTACAGAAGTAACAAACTATTAAAAAAAAAAAAAAAGAAGAATAAAAAGCACAATCCAATCCAATAAGGTTTCGTGTATTTTAAAATCAAAAATCAATCGAACAAAATATGAGTCGTTTTCTACGACGAAAGCGGTGTAAGTTCATTTTGACAAAAAATTAGTGGATAAAAATGAATACCATTTACTATAAACTTTATATAAAAATAAGTTTTATAAATATGCATATTTCTATTTTAATTTTTATAAATAGTTAAATTAATATTATCGATATCTAAAAGTAAATATTTATAAATAATTACCAATGAATAACTCATTCGACAGAAAATACGAACAGACAAAATACACACTAAACTCCTAACACGACTCCTGCTATATTCTATTCAATGATGAGGAATCATTTCCACGACAAATGACTTCGAATAACGTGAAAACTTTTATAGAATTGTTGAACAGGCAAATACACGGGAGATTCAAAGTTTGGGGGAAAAAAACTGGAACTTTACACAAAATTTTCAAAAAAAAGCAAGCATTGTCAATATTTAAAATAAAAATTATATCAAGGTTAATTTCCAGATATCGGAACTAGAGCTGGATTAATATTGATATATCCAAATATCCAATATGTATATATATATATATATATATATAATAATCCAATAATAATTGGATAATAATAATAATAATTGGATATATTACATATTATATATATATATATATATATATATAATATGTAATATATCCAATATGTTCCAATATATATCACCTTGTTGCAAAACATTTAAGAGAGTAAAAATAAAAATAAATATTTTAATTATTTCAGACATGCCAGCACTCAAGAGCGTTGCTCGAAATTTCAACATGCTAAGTACAGATTAAACATATCTTATTGGTTTCAAAATTAAAATTTAATTTAAGATATTTACACAGTAGTCATTATAAAAGGTGAATTAAAATTTATGCATATAAAAATATATGAGTAGCATTAACTAATTTTTCAGAACGGCGTTTCTTGTAGCAGCACCGACTCCGATTCAAATATTTCTATTTTACTTCCATCAGGGATTCTAGAATTAGTCTACTCAAATTCGACCTAAATTCAGTTTCCGCACAGTACTGAAAATGCAGCATGAACGCGTGGAAAACAGCATCAAAACTTGGTATTCAGTTGCAGAATTGCATTCTTAGAGCTGTTCGAAAGTTTGGTTTATTTCCGGAGATACCAAATTTTCTCATTTCTCCGGCACGTCTGTCGTTTAAGAAAATTATTTTTAAGAACTGGTTAAAAAACAATTATTTAAAAAATTCCTACCTCAGGTGGAAGGTTAAACTGCTCATAGGCAGCCAAAGCGTTGATGACGCTGCTAGTAGAGTGCATCGTAGAAAAAAATTTCCGCTCATAAAAAATAAGTCGCAGTCTGATAATAACTAACAGATTAATGACTAGAAAATTTAGAACGATCGAGGATATTGAGTCAGGGTTGCCAAGACAAAAGTTGGCGATCATATATACGTCCAAAACCTGATTGGTGCACTTGCCGACGCCCCTCCTCTCCATAGAGTCCGTGCCTTGTCCAAGAAAAGGGGGGTCGTTACTGAACACTGGCTTGCTTGTAGGTAAATCCAGCTGAATGTGCAATTTTCGAACAGAAAAAAATGTTTTTCGAGAACAAGCATATTCCATGGGAAAAAATAGCGTTAACCTTCAATACTGAGAACAAACTGTTCGAAAAAAGGAAGGCTGCTCTTAAACCTTATTTTTCGTAGAGAAGTAGCCTGCACACTAAAACAAAGTTATTGCATTACAAAATTTACAACATTCTCAGTATGACTTAGAATTGTTCTATTCGGCCTCTCTTAAACATCATCAGAGTATTTTACGTTATGCAAATTTGAGTTCTAAAGTTATAAAAAGTAATTCATTTCAACGATGTTCTATTAAAAAAACAATACGACCACAAAATCATTAACAACGCACTTATTTTCGATATTAGTTTAGTTTTTCACATATCTAAGAATAATGATAAGTGCTGCCAAAATACGAAAAGTAAAAATTTCACAAAAGTTACAAAATAACATCTACCATTACTGAAACATCTGAAAATTAATTATTTACATTTAAATTATGTTTAAATAACGATTTACATTAATTACTTCTAAATTAAATATACCGTTACAAAATAACTTCTTTTGAAGCGAATGTTTGATTACTGTATTAGAGATTTAAAAAACCCAGAATTTTGGGAGGAAATGATTTTAACAGTTTTTACATTTATTTTTTCAATAGTGGCTATTTAAGAAATAGCATATTATTTCTAACAGATTTTTTTTTAACTTTTGGTTACATATATATATATATATATATATATATATATATATATATATATATATATATATATATATTCAATAAATAATAGCAATGAGCATTCAAATACTATTATAGTAGTACTTATGTCATTAATTACCCTGTTAGTCTTATCAAACACATAACTGGTTGATTCAATTTAAAAGGCTAATATATTTATATACATTATTTTTTATCATTATTTGTTATGTAAACTGCTTTATGCTAAACTTTTTCCCTCCTTTTATAATATAAAAATAAATATCTTCAAATTTAAAATAACAGTTTATTATTTTTTGTAATGCATATATCATTTAAAGGTGTCATCCAATGACAATGTTGCATTTTGTGTCTAATTCCTAAACACATACTGTGCGTGCGTGCGTCCGTGTATGTGTGTGTGCGTGTGTCGGTCGGTTGCAGTCCTGGATTTTCTGTTGAGCAAGGATTCGAACTCTAAAAAAGGTGCATCGATTTACTTTCAGTTTTCGTTCCTCCAAAAAAAAAAAAAAAAAAAAAAAACGGTTTTTAGTTCGATTCCCAATGAAAAATTTTATTTTATGTACAGTGGCCTCCTCTTAATGTGATCGCTGTTCATGTTACCAATAGCTTATTGTTCTCGAAATCACTGGTTCCCGATTTTCTCTATTCACTTGTATGTTAAAAGGATCGCTTTATGCGATCGTTACATCGGTTCATGTTATCCGTTTTCGAACCTCATTTTAACTGGCAAAGGAATATTCACACTGTATTCAGAAAAAAATCTTTTCTTTCCTTCCGCTGCCTTTTTTTCCTTTAAATTTCCGAGAATTCTCTTCTTTAACCCAGGGAAATAGGGAAAGAACAAAGGAGTGGGAAATGACACGTTCCTGTCATTTCTCATGTAGCCTCCACACCATGGCCAATGTTTCACCACTTCCTGATGGCGACCTTGGTTCACGGATTGCATCCACATGCTGGGCCACTCAATGAGCTCGTGGATTCGTCTACTGCGCACTTTAGTTGCGCATCTGGCTGTCTTTGATCTTTGGAGAAAAACCGCCTCCGAAGCCATCGTCCGCGAAGGCTATTTTATCGTCTGCTGCCATCGACCACGATAAGCCAAACCCTCTCCAGATGGTGGTGATGGCTTGCAGTGGTCCATAGTGTGGAGGGGGCCTTCAGAACAGTGGCGTGCGTACCATATGTGCAGGGTGTGCACTGCACACCCTGGCAAAATTATCAGGGACAATAATTTTCTGCACCTATGTCTACCTATCTTTATATGGTATATAATAAATATTATTTATAATATATTCAAATATTATGTTGATTTGCTTGCTTGTATTCCCGCAGTGCGTGCGGTACTAGGTGCTGCACCACGTAGCGCGCAAACGAACATAGGAAGTTCTGATGTGTACGCACTGCGCCCTAAATTGAAAATCACGCTTTATATGTATGGGCTACTGGAGAAGAACAGCATACTATGGCAGTGAGGCAAGTGCAGCTATTTTTTCTGCACTTCGCATTCAGAATCATCCGAAGGTAAGGTTTATTAAGAATTGTATTAGAGCGGGGACTTTTTTTTTTTTTCCGTTTTTTAACTGATTAACTGGCCATACGATTTTGAAGACGGTTAATGTTTAAATTTATGTATTGTAAGATTTTGTTATCTTGGAAATATAAGAGACGTATTTCATCAATATAAAGTGATATGTTTTAGTGTGGTAAATTAATTTCGGTGATGTATTCTATTTTTTGAAATAATTAGCTGAAAAACAATGTTGTTTTGTTTTAAAGAAACGAATTTTAACAGAACAGTACAAATTTTACCCTTCATTGTGTCTTACAGACAATGTATAAGTTATATAATGTAACACCATATCCCTGGTTTTGTTTTTAAAAATTGCCAAGATGTTTTTCGCAGACTATATGAATTTCGATTGTTAAAAACAATTAATAAATATAATTTAATCCACTGACCGAACGAGAAACAGTTCTCTCTATTGTGCCAGCGTGCAGCGAAATCTTCTACACGTGGAATAGACGTTCGGTTTGTCGGCATGGCAGCGGCGGGCGCCCTGTGGTGCTACGTTGGCTGAACATATAAGTTTTTCGTGCAAGCCCGAAGCGTTGCTTTTTCTACTCCGATATGACACCATACAAAAAAAGACATGGTTTTTGCTTCGGGGCTAGTAGAATTCTCATAAGTTGAGCTGTTTTTATAGTTATAACTCGACTACTCGTAGGTAAATATTTTATTTATTGTATTCTTTAAATTTATATTCGTAATAAATAACCCGTTTCAGAATGAATGTCTCAGTAATTAAAGATTTATTGGAAAATCCACGTTCTCTGCACACCCTGCATGAAAGCCTACCGCACGCCACTGCTTCACAAATAGGCACACCCTGCTGCTGGCCAATGGTTATCATGTAGCCTCCACACTATGGCCAGTTGTTCACCACATCCTGGTGGTAACCTCGAACGATGGTTCAAGGGTCGCATCCACACGCTGGGCCACGGAATGAGCCGAGCGCATTGATTCGTCCATAGGGTCTACTGCGCACTTAAGTTGCGCATCTGGCTGCCTTTGATCTTTGGAGAAAAACCGCTTCCGAAGCCATCGTCCGCCAAGACTATTTTATCGTCTGCCGCCATCGGCCACGATAAGCCAAAGCCCCTCCAGACGGTGGTGATGGCTTGCAGTGGACCATAGTGTGGAGGCGTCTTCAGATAAGCAGCATTCTTAATGGAACTGAGAATTCCCATTTTATGCCTCGCTCGCTTACGTGAAGCCAGAAAGCGAAATGATTGAACGTTAAAACATAAGATCGAAATGTTAAATCGATATGACAAGTTGATTAGGATGACGAACCATTTATCAACGAGCTTCTTAGAAAAAATAGTAGACAGTCAACAATGCATCCATTTTTTAAAATTTTGCATGCAATTCTTATGTTTTTAAAGCAGTGGTCGGCAACCTGTTTGTTCTTAAGGGCGCAATACTAAATTTGAAAATCACCGAGGGCGCATATTTTACAGATAATCAACAGGTATAAATAGGCATAAAAAAAAAACAGATTTTTTTTATAACTTTATTTTGTTGGTGTCATACATAATGATACATATAGTTCAGTGTGAAACTTGGGTGTCCATATTTTCAGCTAATTTCTTATAATTGGGGATATATTTAGAGTTCCCGGTCCTTAAACAATTATCTAAATGTGAGTCATTAAGCTTTGTTCGGTATTTTGATTTCAAATTTTTCATATTTGAGAACAAAGACTCGCAATTGTATGTTGCACAATATGAATAAATTTTTAGCTCACATTTCCTTAAAATACTTATACTTATAGGGTAGGATACTTATTTTCATCGACTAAATTCCAAAACATTTTATCATTACTATGCGCTTTTAAAATAATATCACTTTGCAAGTTTATTATTTCTAATTCTAGGTCTTCGATATTATGAAGCTCGAAATACACTGAAACTAATTCAAGGACATCATCTTCAGTAACATTGAATGGATTTATGAAAAATCTTAGAACGGGTTCTAATGCTGCAAAATCGTCAAATCTAGAAGAAAACTCTTCTATTAGCTTATCTATAATTTCTAAATATGATGTAGCAGTAAAATTTTCGTTATTCAAATTTAAACTCTCAACAGTATATTTTATATTTGGGATATGTGATAATGATTTTTTCAATAGATGGGATTTCAACAACACTAACTTGCATTTGAATGTCCTAAACTCAACTGACTACTTGCTGTATATCGCCGTTTGACAAGAGTAAGTAAATCGCTCTGGCTATCATACATTTACATTAGTCCATCGAGGGCGAATTAAAAATCGATCGGGGGCGCCGCGTTGCCTACCCCTGTTTTAGAGGATAGTATACAGTACGTAAATATAAGGTGAGTTTTTTCATTTTATTTTGAAATTTAGTACGTGTCACTTAAAAGGTGGTGGGTAGATGTATCTCATTTCTGGTTATCGAAATTACGGTGGCCGAAAAATGATCATATTAAAGTAAAGAAACGATCTTTACTAATATCACTCTAATCAAACTAACGAGCTAGATATAATATAATAATAATCTACATATATATAAAATGAATTTGTGTCTGTCTGTCTGTACTCAATAGACTCAAAAACCATGCATCCAATCGCCGTGAAAATTTGGGAAATGTTTTAGGTATATCCCTGGGAAGGTTTTTGTAAATTTTTAACGTTCGAAATCCATTCCTTCCCCAATTTTCGAGCGTTTTCATGTCATTATTCCAAGCATTATTTTCCCCGGTTAAAAGAAAACGATTAGATTTTTAATTTATCGCGTGATATCTAAGTGAAAGATTATCGCGATATCTAAGTGAAAG